>JAHWFP010043357.1:17009-59497 GCA_023313725.1 Lithobius niger | reverse complement strand
AGTCAGTACGGAGGCGGTTCGCCAAAAGGTTGCTGGACATGCGAAACGTAAACTATTCCCAACGATTAAGAAGTTTAAAACTCGATTTCTTGGAACTTCGCCGGCTAAAAGCTGACCTCGTCATGGTATTCAAGGCCTTCTTGGAGTTGACATGCCTTTTTTTTATTTTTCTCCTGAGCACAGAACACGAGGCCACAGCCTTAAATTAGTTACACAACCATCAAGGTTAAATTGTAGGAGACGTTTCTTCGCTGTAAGGGTTGTCCCTGCATGGAACTCCCTAAAAACTGAAGCTGTTACGGCGGGGTCTATTGGTGTCTTCAGACGTTCGTTAGACTTTTTTTATGCCTTTTTCGCATAGAACAACTTACTAATTCCCAATTTTGTTTTTCTTTTTCCGCACTGTTAGTGAAATTTTATTGGGTATTTATGTAATTTAGGCTGGTATTACCAGTGATCCTTGCCTGACCTGTTTTGCTTTGCAAACAAAATGTTCTATTATTATTATTATTACTAGTTGGGCCCGTGTGCATGCTGCGCGCCCCCCCCCCCAACCCGCCCCCCCGGGCGCCCGCCCCCCGCCCTCCCCCTGCACCCCCTTCCTGCACTCCCAGTGTGGGTTATGAATATCTCTCCGCGTCCTTCTGGCACCTCAGGTGTTTGGTCTTTGGTTTTAAATTTATCAAAGTATATGTCACGTATGCCACCCCCACAATTACTTTCACCCCCAATCCCCACACTCCTGCCCCCTCCCGGATACACACACGGGGCCCCCCACACACCCCCTTGCCCGCCGCCCCCCCCCCCCCCGCGAAAATGTCGCCCCGTGACATTCCGCTTTGGTGCAGCCCAGGAAATGTCGCATGCGTGTGTTTGACTGAAGGCTAAGAAATCGGGCATTGAGTAAGAAAGTATTCCCATGTTTAAGTTAATCCTTTGAAACAATTCATTTTGGTACCGCCCATTGCCCGCCACACACACTTGCCCTGGTACCCTCTCCCGCACCCCCCCGAAAACGCCGCCCGGTGACATTTCCCCTTTGATGCAGCCCCGGAAAAGTCGCATGCGTATGTTTGACTGAAGGCTAAAAAAAAGCCCTGAGAAATCCAGCATTCAGTAAGCAAGCAACCCTATGTTTACGTTAATCCTTTGAAACAATTCACCTCGGTACCGTGCATGGCAACATTGTTGCAAGCAACGATTGTTGCCGCCCACTTAAAAACAATTCAACTCCTTTCTGGAAGTGAACGTTTATAAAATAAATGCGCCTTTCGATCGTATCAGGCTGCCAATCGTCGTTTGGTTTAAAGTTGTCTGGTTTAGTAGACACGGTTTTTTTTTGTTTTTTTTTTTTAGCTCAAATGCCGACAATGGCGCAGTCCACGCGACTAAAACTTTGTTGACCGCTTTGGTACCACAACAATACCAAAAAACGAACCCAAAAACGGTGCGGCAGGTCTGGTAAGTGGCTCCATCTCTTCGCAGAAAAGTGTTATAACCCGAACTTGTAGTCCAAGGCCGTCAATAGACGGCGACATGGCAGGTTTGGTAAATGACGCCATCTGTTCGAAAACGTTGGAAAAATGTCCCAACCCGAATTTGAAGGCGAATCCCGTCAACAGATGGCACTACAGGGTGGGGTACTTGATTGTACGACGAAATGGCGTGGCCGGTGACTTGGCCGCCTGCTCCGTATTATATATGTATAGATTATTATTTTCCTATATTGACTAGGGGCACCACTTATAGAAAATAAGGCTAAGTCTAAAAGGTCCCACCAGCAGCCTGCCATTTTCCTTACTTTCCTAGTGTGAAATGGAAACAGGGTGGATCATTGCCGAAGACAAAATTCTTTCTTTCGTAACTTCGTGCAGCTTTAAACTTTCTTCATTCGTTTCACATCAAACGAAATCTTAAGCTTTATTGACGGTAATGACTAAGCTTCTGCAGCTTAAAAGCTTTCTGAAAAACGGAACTGGGGGTCCGTAAAGTTTCATTAACCTAGCAATAACGTTGTTGTGATTGTGGCGACCGCGAAGCCCGATTCAGAATTCGAAATGTTATCTTTCTTCAATTATTCATCTGCGGAGCCACCACATTTTAAGGATTACAGCGAAGAAGCGGCTCGCAACGTGAAAACCCGAAACGATTCTGCTTTCAAAAACCGGAGTTCTTTCTTCTCCTCCTTGACATACGTCGCATTAATGCCGTCGACTCCCTGCCTTTGACGGAGCATAATCGCAAGGAAATTGCTTGCTTTTTAAACGTGCGGTGCATTTTAGATTATTTTTTTTCTTCTTTCCTGTTTATTATGAGCCACAAAATCTGCACGCGATCTCATTTACTACCAAAAATAAAAAATTAATATTTTCCCCTCAAGACGGGAAACGCGTTCGAAAAGTTGTACCGCTTCGTTTTATTAAACCGCTTCATCCCCGTCCGATCCTTTCATTGGTAAAACTCCTGATATAATTTAAAATAAATATAAATATAAATTATCACCAATTGTTTTTAGTTTTTTAATTTTTCTGAAAAATCGAGCAATTTTGTTATGGAATTATTTTGTTTTGTTTGTTAAATTTGTGACTGAGACCCACACTGAAACCATCTTAGATACATTCGTATTAGTTCGGTCTTAGTTTATAGAGGGCGCCATGTATTTTATGTGGGAATTTCTACTCAGTTTTTAGCCTAAAATTAAACTAAACTAAAGTAGCTTGTATTGAATTATTATTTAGCCCAGCTTAGTTTTAATTTAGTTTACTTTAGATTTGGGCTGAAAAATGAGCAAAAATTACCAGATGAAACACGTGGCGCTCTCTGAAAACTCGGACGGAATTAACAGGGACGAATCTAACATGTTTCAATGGGGACTTTTTAGAGTTACAAATTCTCCTCCCAAACCCTATAAATTCTTGGTATAATCAATGGTGGTTAGAAAACGTAACATGATCAAGGATTGCAAGGAATTGAGGAAAAAATTAATTTGCAGGTGAAGTAGATCGGTTTGAGATTTACTCCCTGATAAATCAATGGACCCACAATTGTTATGCGCTCGAAACGATTTAATTTTCGGCATTAATTGTATGTCTTGTTCACAATTTTAAAAGGTAAAAGACTTAAAAGCCTGAGACAGGCTTTTATGAGGTATGAGGCCAGCCATTAATAACGTCACTGAAAAGTGGAGGGGCATTTGCGAAAGACAACAGTTTATGGAATACACAATCTTATCACAAAACTAGCCATATCGTTCGCTTCGCTCAATCCATGCTGCCTGTAATTTCTTTGATTCCAAGAGCATCGTAAAATCATGTACTGATTATTTCGACGCAAACTAATTACAATTATTGCTCACAGTTCGTCTATGACATTCCTAAGCACGCATGCATTTCATGACTGCTGATGACTTCAAAGTTTTGTAAAATAATGTTTGTTATGGCATAATAAACTTTACATGAACAAACTATGCTGTCATGAACAAACGTCATGAGGGTAAAAAAAAACAACTTTGACGGTATTTTTAATTACCTTTCGTTTGGTCCTAATCCCATCTTTGTAGGTGCATTGGTTCAAGAGGAGCAAGGGCACACGCACATCATACGTTTTTAATGATGTAGATTACGAGAAAAGGTGCGCGTAATAAAATTTGCAGCGTCATATAATTTCTCTTGCAGAGCTATATTTTAGTATTAAATAAAATTTTATATTTTACGGTTTGCAGAAATTTTCTCCCAAAATTTGTTCCAATTAATTTAAAGCATACCAGCCTTAAAGGCGCATAAATCATTCCGGTATGTCGTGCGATCCGTTGAAAATACCGTTTGCAACATTTACACAGGTTAGAGTTAATGTCGCAAAATCATCTTGCACGAAAGAAAAAAACAAGAAAATATCTGTGTTTGAGACATTTACATACGTTTGAACTAATGTAGCAAAATTGAGTTGTACAGGAAAACCAACGAGGATGAATTTACCTTTAAAATCGGTGATATAGCGAAGGGGGGGGGAGGTATGTCGACGTTGGAAACATAATTTTCTATATAGGGGAGTTTACAAGTATCACACAAGGAGGGAGGGGTTGAAAAGGACAATCTATGTATGACGTCATTTGTAATTGGCCTTATCGACAAAAACAAATTGCAATTCCGAAAACCCATGAAAACAAAACGTGGTCTGACCCGTACAACGTTTGAAGTCACAAACTGTATTCGCAACAAGGCTACACTCTTTTAATGCTTCATTCTCCTCCTTACAAAACGAGCATTTCAACGACATTGGCGTTGATCGCAGACAAAGATAAAATCTCCAATTACACGTACAACAGGACAACCAAATGAGAGACTTACTTTAAACTTACGAATTGCACCAAACAAGCCCAAACTGCCTCAGGGCCGCAAAGGTCTGCCCGTACGTTTACATCAGGTACGAGTGTGTATGTACCCTTTGGGGCCACTTAGGTTCCACAATGTCCGTCCTCCATTAGAAAAGGCGTCTTTCTTGGGACGGCCGTCAACTCTAATTACATTCACGTCGTCTTTGTAGTTATTCAAATGTCCAAGTTACGGAAGTCTGCAACAATGGACTTAACCTGAAGCCGTAAAAGTAAGGACATGGACATAAAATTCTCGACAGCCGCAAGTCTGATCATTAAATGGCTGGCAAGGTCAGTTTTAGAGATGTTAAGCGAGAGGGTAAGCACGCTGACGTCATATGAAGCACTATGACTAGGATAATGAAGGCTGATCTGTTACACATTGTGGTTGGCTTTCTGGCAGCGAGAAATTCTATTGCTTTCGTGGCCGTTCCTTAGTGACGTCAAGCAAGGATGGTGGAAGGGGAGGGGGGATGTATCCGGGTAGTTGCTGATAAAGTTGCTGACAAACGCTTTTAAGCTTCGTTCCAGTGAGCACGTACAAATCAAATTTATAATCCTATTGGTATTCTTTCCTCTATATTTATGCTTCGTGCAGTCCATCTTTTCAATGTTGCATTATTAGGGCTCGTTTATGCAAATACAGTTTTCTCGCTCACTAGCTTTTACGTGATCAATACTAAATCTGATGGTTGCTTCTCGCCTTTACCGGAGTATGTGGCTTTCGAGTTGTCTATGAGTATTAGTAACCATGGCAACGACGCAAGCGCAAATTTTCTCCTCGTGCCTCGTGACACTGCGTACGATGCTTGCAACATTTGAGCGTCGATTTATGACAACAAGAAAACAATTTTTCTGCAGTACAAGACAACGGACTGTTTTTTGTTTACCGGCATTCGATGGTTTGTCTTCAACTCGATAGCCACGAAATGGACGCCATGTTGGGTTTTGAATTCTCGCTGCGAGAAGCTATTTATTCTACCGACGTTTGATCGTTCCTAGAAGCTGTACTTTGAGGGAGAATAGCAAATTTTGGAAATAGCGTGAGATGACAACGATCTTGTAGCAGTGTTCAAAATTACTGTAGCACTTTGTTCTTTATCCGTGTTGTTATTCATAATAAATACAATTTGTTATCTATTACCGCATTCATTTAGTAGCAACGGGAAACTAATCATAAATAAATAACGGTTCACTAGAAAATAGCTTCTGGCGAGCGAGAATGCCTTTTTGCGTAAACGTGCCCTTATTCTTTGAATTTCGGTTCAAAATAGAAATCTTCGATTCCTCGTAACTATTTCAGTCGTGTAGTCTACTTGTTGTTATTAGTTTTGGCACGGTAGCCATGGGAAAGGGCGAGCATGTTAATTCTTGGCATGGTAGAAGGCAGCAATGAAAAATGCCGAGGCAAAGGGGCGAATTTGTTTGACATAAATAAATTCGTTAAATTCAGTTAAAAATAAAACGTAACAGTTAAATGCAACGTAACGTGAAATGCATTCATCCGCGCAAGAAATTCTTTCAGTTGTTTAAGTAAGTCAGCTGTTGGTAATGATGGCTCCTTGGCCTTTCTTTGTTATCTTCACAGAGCGTAGAACGGCTTATAAAACACTTAAAATGTTATCCGTGCAGCAAGTTAGGCTCAAACGAGCTCCTCTTCTCTAATATAGCCAAGGCCGGCTAGATACATTTTGGGTCTCCAAGTCAAGATTGATGGAACGATTTTATATAGTAAGGTTGGTCACTCCCCACCTCATTACGTGACGTCACAGGAGGCACGCCCACTAGAACCAAGCTAGACCGTTCCGGTTTGACTTATGCGCATGTGCGTAAGTTGTTGACCTGCGTTGTGACGTCAATGGAGGCAGCAAAATCAACAGCCAATGGAATCGCAATATGCAAAAAGCTCGGAAGAGACCCCTCCCCCCCGCTCCAATTCTAAACTACTGTAGTCAGATGACTATTAGCCTACTGCAGAAATAGGTCCAGGAATCGTCCATGTAGATGGGACTGCGAAAAATGCCCTGCTAAATTAGATAGCGGTAATTAATTGATCAATACATTCGATAGAGACAAATTGCTACTAAGTGTATGCGATAGGAGCGAAAAACTGGTAAATAAATTGTGTGTCGGGGGTGGGAGGGAGGCGGTGAGGGAATATCAGTAAATTTGATGGGGCTAATAACAAAGGCAACATTGGGTAGGGTCGATAAGTTGCTTGGTAAATTTACTGGGACGAATTGCCACCCGGTAAATTGAATGAGGGCGTTACCGTAACATCGCCAGTTAAAGGGGGATTCCTAGCCCGGCCCTGACAATGGCTTTACTTTTATTTCAATATGTTGGATGGGGTGAGGGGGTGGGGGAGAGAGCTGAGCGCTTGATTTTTTTCAAACGGCTATAATTCATTGAATCAAAAATCTTCACTCATGGTTCTTTAGAACTTCAGTCAGCTCCTGCGTCCTTCAAACAATTCTTCAATCTTCACTCATTCTTCATTGTGTGCCCTGACTTACTAGTTATTTTCCGTTTTCTTTACTGCTCTTCGATCGCATTCCATTTTCAAATTCATGTAAATTTTATTTTCAGCGTGTCTGCGTAGGCGGCTGAGTTTTTTTTTTCTCTTCGTTTAAAATGAATCAAACGATTCTCGCGCCACTCGATGAAAATGTCATCGAAAAGTGAAAATAAATTATTTTCTTCCTTGTGTGAAAATCGTTGGTGATGGGCGAATCGCTGGCTGTCAAAAAAAAAAAGTGTCTGCGGTTGTCAGATATCAATATTTCCTTCCCAATGAAAAATTAGAATGCTTTTACTCGCGACAAATATCATCAATTTCTCCCACCATCTGCTCACTACTCGTTTTCGAAAAATAATGGACTACTCGAGGAAAAGAAAAATAGAAACGCATGGAAGCTGACATTTTTTTTTCTAGAATCGTGGTTTTGCCGAAGACAATGAGGCAATCGTGATTTCGGAGGGCATACAATTTCTCAAATTTCACAGTAGGAGCAGTCATATTATTTTGATGTAGAGAATAAACCTATTTCACGTTTCATGCAGTGCGATACAAAAATTCTACTTTTAAAAGATATAAGTAATTATCTTCCTCTCCCTACTGCCACTGGAAAAGTTCTAGCGAACGGGCGAGCCCAATTATTCTGGACCCATATTTAGGGAGAGCCAGCAGTCTCTGGTTGGGGCGAAGCCTAACCACGCTTAAGCCCGTGTCAGACGAGAAGAGCTTCGCTCACGACAGGACTACAAATCGGGTCGGAAGGGTAAGTTGGCTCATGTGACATGGGACAGACGACAAAAGTTGGGAGTCATTACAGAGTCGTCCAGACTCGATGACGAGGCTAGGCGGCTAGCCCTCCGGGTACCGACTTTTTCTCACGTGACCGACAGAGACCAATGGTGAACGCATACCACGCATTCCAGAAAAAGGGGTCAAGTTGGACATAAAGAGAGCAAGCCATATGAAGTGTTTGTTAATCCTGAGGGTAGTCGGGAGTGGAGGAAATCTGCCTGTGTGACAACCAACTCCAGACACGACAAAATGTGGGGGGAAATCACTTCTGCTCTTAGAACAATCGCGTCGAGAGTGAAAGTCTTCTCGTCTGACACGGGCTATAAATCTTCAGACGGGAAGATTTTTACTCCCGACGCGACAGAAAATCGGGTGGGGAGGATACATTGGCTCGTATGAAGGGGGCAGTCTACATGAGTTGGGAGAAATTAAAGAGTCATCCAAACTCGATGCCAGACGACGCAAGCACCCAGCCCTCGGGGTAGCGATTTTACTTACGTGACTGATAAAGACCAATGATGAACGCATATCATGCATACCAGTAAAAGGGGTGAAGCTGAACGTAAACTATAAAATGGTTTGTCGTTTGACGGCTAGTCTGCTCGTGTTACAGCCAACACGACACGACAAAATGTAGGGGAATCGTTTCTTGCCCTAAGGGGAGTCGTGTCTAGAGGAAAAAACCTTGCCGTCTGACATGGGCTTAAGAGGAATTCCTAATCCATTTTTCCCTGTTTTCCCAAAACCTCACTCTTGTGTCACTGGTCACGTTCATAACACCCGATGGGATGGTTGTATGTTTGTGCGATTTCGAGTAGATGCTATTGTCCGTGTGATTATCCCGATGTTTGATGTTGGAAACCGAGCAAACAAGGTCGGGGGAACGTAGGCTTTTTTTTTTTGTTCATATCCGGTTATGAATTCGCGTTACAACCCGCATTTTCTTTTCTGTGACGCATCAGTACCAACTGATCAACCCTCCTGGCCCACCCACCCGGCGTCATAATCCTCATTGTAGTTTTCGCAAAATATTTGCGTGTCTGACATGGGTAGTTTTTGATAGGAAATCTCACCCCTCAAAACACATCAAATAAAAAAAATAAATAATAAATGCTGCCCTTTACCGGGAACGAGACTATGTACAGCTTCTTCTGAGCTTGACCTAATATGTTGGAGCGTAACTACTCAGGGAGTGGACGATTGGTTTCAACATATACTAGAGCGCAATTCACACCTTAATGTACAGATAGGGGTCTGTACACAGAGTAGCACATATTAGGCGAGTTGTTCCTCCCTCACCAATTGCTCCTTCCGACGTCCCAGTCCCACGTTTTATAGTGGGGCCAGAACAATAGAAGTAGCCTCAGGCACTAGCCAACAAGTCCAGGCATGCCCCATTGGTCAAGCAATGGTGCAGGCCTAGTACCCGGCTGTTGGCGTCCGGCCAATTTCAGCAGTTGGGCTTGAAGTTGGCAGGGCGCACATGCAGCTTATGTAACTGCAAGGCGCACTACGAGCGTTCACTCGTATTGCGCCCTGCTATACGTAAATAGCATGTTACAGGAGAGAGAGGAGGTCTCTGTTTAAAAATTTGCTTCTGGCCTCCAGTGACAACTAAAAAATCAGACGTTCTCCAGCACAGTACAGAACAGAACGCCACAAACAAAGATCTGCATTCCAGGTCGTATTTCCTCTATTTCCCAGTCCGTGACCACATTTTTGAACAATGTGAGCTCTTCGTCCGACGCTGCACCACTCCAAACTACAAAACCACAAAGCGTAACCCAACCATTTTTGCGTTAACCCTGTTCAACAAGAAGACAGCAACTGAGAATTTTCTTCTTTACCCAGACCGTTGCAGTCGTTCGGGGGAAAGGAGGGGGTGGAGGAGGCTTTTATTCACAAGACATTCGAAATTTTTCGCGTCTAAGAAGCAAATGGAATGAAAATGCTCACAATGAAGCTTTTCTCTCTCCTGTGACTACCTTCAGGGTTCACCCAAACGTCCTTTGCAATCTTCTCTCCTGACAGCGAAAACTCATTTACAGTGGCAAGAAGGGATCCAGTGAAAAGAGAACAGCCTCTTCTTTTGGATTTCCTTCGTTCCCGCTGCACAAAGCCGCCATCTTGAAAAGGGAACAGAACTAGATGAAGGTAAAGCTCCCTGAATAAAAGGCTGTATTTGCGGTATATTCTACAATGGTGAAAACCAAAACCTCAAATGGCTGCGCGGCGCCGTTTGTAACAAGACTTTAGATACCTTGTCAGTTCGACAAAATCACCGCTTGGTGTCAGTATATGGAGTTACTTACCAAACCTCCTGTCTTACCTCCTTGCCGTTATTGTTGACATTTATGGCTACTTTGAGATGGTATTTTATTCAGAAGGCTTTGAGGTAGGTTTCTCCGGACCCGGATCTTATTATGAAATGCCAGTTTTCAGCAAATGCTTTTAACACAGTTGTTCAGTTGCAACAATGCAATGTTTTACATTTGCTTGTATCGCATTTGTTTTGTTGTTATTGCTTTAGGGAGCCTTAGGGCAAACATTGGACCCGCTTGATAGTTGGGTTGGTGACCATCTGGGAATCCGGGTGCTGCAGATATCTGGCCTTAGGGCTTCATCGGGCAGATGACCGGAAGCGGTTAACACTCGCTACAAAACCCTTTGAACCCTTTCAGGGGTGGGGAGTCTTAGGGCTTCGTCATGCAGGTGACCGGAAGTGGTTAACTCCCGCTACAAAACCCTTTGGGAGCACGAACCCAAACTGGGTTATCTACCCCACGACGATGAGAGGACAATTTATCTGGAGAATCCAAGCGGAAATCCCAGGCCCTTTGACATGCCACAATCGACATTGCAACCAATGTAAAGTACAGTGTAACTAGAATAGTAACTTGGCAGACTTGTTACGGGTTGCCTTGACAAATTCAAAGGTTAATTCAATTCACATCTTTTCTTGCAATCAATTTCTTTTCTGTCAACTTGCTTCATCATCTCAACCTTTGACAGCTGCCTTTTTTCCTTCACTCATCACCAATGGAATGTAAGTCTTGCTTTGTCAACCCAATTCGTAATTATTGCCACATCATGCAGAAGGTTGTTAATTCCCCAGCTTAGTTAGGCTCGTGGGCTCGCCTGACTTAGCACGGGGGACATAATATTGTCCGATTTTTCAGTCCTTGACTAAGATATGTTATGTCCCACGGGGAGCCAGGGGAGCCCACAATAACAGGACCAATTGCAAACAAATCTGAAATACTTTCACGAACAGTATTGCCTACTGTGCTGCTTAAAGAGGAATTGCCACCAATTGATAGGCTGCAGCATCTATAGCCATTTAGCGATATCTAGTTCTGTCTAGCATTTACTTTCAACAAGCGAAGGAACTCACAAATAAATTTCTTTTTATGAAACAAACAAGCCACGTGCCTCCTTAATTATTGCGTGTAAAGTTGGTGCGTCCACGTGCACCAGGGAGAAACCGGAAAAGTTAAACCTAACGACATCACGGGCGCTTTTTCCCAGCTATCGATCGTTTTGAAACGCAGATTTTGAACCGCTAGATGGGCGCCATCTAGTGACAGTGATATCGTTAACCTTGACCGCTTGCTGCCTGGTGCACGTGGACGCACCAACCTTGCACTCAATAATTAAGGAGGCACGTGCCTTGTTTGCTGTGTAAGAAGAAATTTCTTTGCGCATTCCTTCGCCTGTTGAAATCAAGTGCTACATAGAACTAAATAATGCTAGACATCACTTGATGCGGCAGCCTGTCACTTCGGTGAATTGGCTCCTTTAATTTCGTCAGACGCACGGGATCGACGTCAAACGTGCAACTGTGGCTCTTGGATGACCAGAGATTTAACTAGGACTTCCGGTAGATCTACACCATCCGAAGACAGGCCCTTGTGCCTGGAAATACAATTTCACTCGTGCAGCAGTTCTCTTTTTTAGAGTCTGTTCATCTTAATTTAGAGGCTGTTGTTCTGATTTAAAAAAAAAAAAAAAAAAAAAAAAAAAACGCCTCTTTTCGAAGCCAGCAGGTCAGGTTTGCTGCCACCGACGTGTTACAAGCAAGTCTGCGTACCTTTTTTTTCTTCCTTGAATCTCTTTATAAGCTATGGTTATGACGCGGCCAAACGACAAATTGATGCGGCCCGTCCACATGCACTTTTGCGGCCGCTGGCACAAGGCAGCTGCTTCCCGCTAAAACACTAGTTAGCGTTGCTCAAGACGATGGTATTTTTACGACCAAAAGACCAAAAGAACGCGAACGTATGAACAAATATCCCAATAGCTATTTACTTTTAGAAATTGATGTTTGCATCATTTTTAAGATATACAGCGATTTTACATTTGGAGCAACCTTCCCTTAATATTGGCGCTGCCAGGGCCGTGGCGACTGGAGGGTATTGGGGGGGGGGGGGGGGGGGGGGGCGCTCCCCCCCAACCATCCAAGAAACACATACAGTTGACAAATTTGAGTTGTCGAGTTGGCAAACTCGGATAAATTTTCACTGCAAATTCCCGTTTCCACGAGTACTGGTTAATTATTATCATCATTCGGTCAGTTTGAAAGTAAAGTTTAAAACACACTTTTTTCATCAGTTTTCGGAACACTTCTGTGTATGGGAGTAACTGAAACGCTGCCCTGATCGTTTCTGGTTTTTTCCCTACAGCTCTCCTCATATCCACGGGACTGTTAAAAGTATATGAGCTCATAGCTTGGCCGTAACGAGTGGGAAAAACTTACGTGGTTGGCGAATTTGAAGTCATGATAACAATTAACTTCGCAAAAATCGTACACAGTTGGCAAAACTAAAAACTGAGTTGGCTAGTTGGCTGTCTGAAACCCCTTCTTCTGTTACACAGGGCCGATCAGAAGGGGTTTCAGCGTGGAGCAACTCGTAACTGGTGTTTTAGGAGGGTAGAAAATTACTGATATATTAATATACCAAAACACAACATCACTGCCAGGATTTAAAACGTTTCTTAGGGAAAGCAGAAACATCAACAGACTCTGCATAAAACAAAACTTAGCAAGGACTTCTGCCAAGTTATCGCCATCTGAAGTTGTGATGTCAAATAAAATCTCAAAAATTAGCGCAGAGTTGCCTATTTGATTTACTAGTTCGTCTGCCAGCCTATCAGTGCCTTGGTTTTAGTAGAAACAGAAAAGTGAACCAAAACCGCACTTCATGAAAACCGGGTACAGTTGGCAAAATCAAAAACCGAGTTGGAAAAATTGAATTAGCTGTTTCGATTTTCTGTTGTCCTATTTCTGTTAACATATCGCCACTAAATTTGAATTTGTATTAATGCAGAAACAACTACATTTTCCAAATCAAACTTGTTAACAATTTTAAACAATGTCGAAGGTCCAAAATTTGACGATAAGAGTTCATAAGATCCCATCTTAAAGAACAAATGCGACCCAAAGGCCACGAAATGAGGGCAAAAATTACCCTAAAGTGCTGGTAATTATTTATCTCTGGAGGAGGCCGGAGGAAATCAGGGGGGGGGGGGGAGGTCATGAAGTTTTTGGACCCTATCAAGGGAGGATCATAAATTTTTCAGGTCCCGTCAAAAGGAGAAGGATCAAAAACACATTGCCAAACTGGAACAAAAAGTAATTTTGGACCTCAAAAATGGCACTTTTCAGCAGTCAAAATTCCCCTGGGTTCTTGGTTTCTCGTGTCTTTCAGGTGCTATGTTACGGATGTTGGCATACAAGCAAACAGTGTGTTCATCGTACTTATTGTATTAATGTCAACAAAAGATGGGTATGAGGAACATTTTTGGGGGGAGGGTCACATTATTTTTGGGCCTTAGAATGGGGGGGGGGAGTCACAGGTTGAATTTAATTTGGAAAAAAATATCTAAAAAAATTTGCTTGACCATTTTGTTGCTTCTGTGTTCACTGGAGGCCAGAAACAGGCACTAAAATAGCGTAAAATGCTTCAGCTTCCTACTAGGGGAGCTTACAGCGCTCCCCCAGACTCCCTAGCTGAGTTTGCCGGAGCCGCTCAAAACTACTTTACTGGCAGCACTACCGTTATTGTTATACCAGTTGGCAAAATTATACGATGAGTTGGCAAAATGTGAGTATCTCCCCCCCCCCCTCCCCCCCCCCCCCCAACCAAGTACCCTTCGCTACTGCCCTATGCGTCGCAACGAATGATATGATGAAGGGTACGATGTGTATCTCACGAATGTCATTCAGGTGAGAACAGGAAGTTAGCTGGTTTCGTGTCGAAGGAAGTACGCAGAGTGAAGGTTTGGAATGTCTTGTTTCCAGTACAGTTACGACCCCCTGCTGCCACGCGAAACGGAAGTAGGGTAATTAGACAGTTATAGCATGCATTTTGCAGCCCCAGTCTGGTCCCCATTATTGCTGAAAGACACTGACAAGATTGAATCATTACAATGACGCTTTATAAAGCGTCTCAAGGGTTTAGGGATTTGCCCTACTCTTTGCAGTTAACCACCCTCAATCTGATCTCATCTTGACATACTGTATCCTACATGGCACGCTGGGTGTTGATCTCCCTTTTTTCGAGGCATGCCCTATGACATGTACATGTGGTCATTCTTTAAAGTTAATGCATCCGAAGTTCAAATCGGAATCTGTTAGAGCCTACTTTGCAGAGCGTGTTGTTCCGGCTTGGAACTCACTTTCGTTCTTGGCCATCACGACCACCTCTGTGGCTCTTTGTACACGACACTTTACCACAGCGATGATTGGAAACTTCGTAAAAAGACACAAACATCTTCCCCCAACTCTGTAAGGGGACACTTTGCTCTTCTGGCGCTTTACTTCTGTTATGCCCCGATTCCTGAGCATGAGGTTGGCGTAAGTGGGCCTGGGCCTCTTCCTCTTCATAATCACCTAATGGTGGTTAGATCCTCCCCACATAGCGACTGGAACTGTAGTGAAGCCCAGTGTGCGAGTCTTCCAAACGAAAAAGTTTCTAAAGAGAAAACTATCCTTAAAATATAAACATTTATTATGTGTCAAGTTACAACGATAGTGTTGGTTCTCTTTATTGTGATTCTAAATCTGGATACTGGGCGCCAAGGAAGGGTAAAAAAAAAAATTGGAACCAGACACCCAGATTCAATAATGTGGCATCTCACATGTGAAATACCGAATTTCCCTATTTTAATTTTTCTTAACCTTTGAATACTGATTTTCTCCTAAAAAGGTGAAAAACTCCATGAAAGCGGAAACACTAGAGTGTGACCACCACTGTTTCGGTTAACTCAAACACAATGACGCATTCGCCACAAGAGGACAAGCTCAAGCGTGCGTTTTGACAGGCAGATTTTGAACCGCTAGATGGGCGTCATCTAGTGACAGCGATATCGTTAACCTTGACGGCTTGCTCTCTGGTGTAAATGGACACACCAACTTTACATTCAATAATTAAGGAGGCGCGTGGCTAGTTTGTTGTGAAAAAGAAATTTCTTTGCGTATTCCTTCGCTTGTTGAAATTAAGTGCTACATGGAACTAAATAATGGTAGACGGCGCTAGAAGCTGCAGCCTGTCATTCAGAGTTACAGGCACCTTTAAGGAACTAAATGATTGCGGGATTCGATCAGCATCCACGTGACTTGTAGCCTACCAATCTGACTACTGAGCTGTAACTGCTCACGCTGTTTGGGATTCCCCTGGAACCTCTCACAAGTTTTGCTGAAGCAGCAACTGAAACAAACCAGCACATTGATTAAACAGGTTTAAATATTGATTAAAAACACCTGTTCTACGGGTCTCCTTCGTTCATTTTTTGCTTATAGGAGCGTAAAACAGTGCTAAAATTGAAAAAATGCTGATAAAACGAACCGAAAAAATTCCTTTCTGTGGACTTTGGTACGGTTTCGGTGGGAACTGAATGTGGAATACGCTAAATAGTGATGCCGCAGACTCCCTGCCCCCCCCCCCCCCCCTCTCTCCCCATGCCTCCCTCGAACCCACCCTCTCCACCTCGGACGGATTTAAGGCTCGTATACCAGATGCTACAAGTTTGGATCCTGCCCAGGAACGTGACAACAACAAAAAAAACAAAAAAAGGACTTTTCCAGCAGCGTAAATTTCCTACGCTTGCTGCCTACATTGCTGGTGTTGTATAATGTTCTTTCCTCCGGACATAAATTGGTCCACATGACTGACGTCATTGACCCTTGCAAGTCGGGAAAATTCAAACTAATGGGTGTTAAGGGTCACGCTACGAAGCTGTAATGTGTTTTGGGGGAAGTCGGGTAATAAATTTTGGCAGCGTTAATGCTTTGTGAGGGAGACTACGGTAGTGTGCATGTAACGTTTGACACACAGCAGGATTCAATGCTTATGCATGAATTAATGAACGTTGACCTAAAAATACCTTCAACCATGAGGACTGAGTTGCATTCCAGAATGATGTTCGGGACCTAGAGATAACCTCAACGGATCCTTGAAGGCTATAAGATGCCGTTTGGAGTGCACTATGTTTGCAACCTGTTCACCATCAACCGTGTTCGTACTAATATCATCATCATCGCAGCAACGACGTAAGCTGAAATCCTCTCAAAATGATACCGTTTTCTCCGTAGTTCAGCGTTTAAACCAATATTAAAAGCGAAAAAAGGAAAGAAAAACGACCAACCATAACACGATTGGTGTGGGCCGGGGTCGTCGATTCTCCGTTCGAAAATGACTACCCATGCTGCACTGCGCCTGACCCCATCCACAAACCAATCAGAACCGACATGGCCAGCGTTCCGGGCGCAAAACGGTTTGTCCAAGCAAACCCACAAGCAATTTAGCGCCGACAAACCGTTTATCGACTGGGATCTAAAGGACATTTCTATGGCTTTTAAAGACTGAACCGTTTGAAACCAATCGGAATTTTTTTTAAGGAAATAATTACGCAAATAATATCAGTTACTAGCGGTCCTACGTCATTTCTGAAGAGGTAACTGCAGTTTAAGTCAGATAACGACGAAATCAATGAAGAAATTTAAAAGTATCGTATCTGTCAAATTTGAAAACCTGAGTGTGAAAAACGCAAAACACTAAAGTAACCAATTTAAGGCCAGCTGAGATAAAGTGCAGTGTTCCTCCGCGGGTTGCTACAGTGCGACAACAAACGAGGCAGCGTGAAACCATTACTTCCTACCAGATCGGCGTATGTTACGCCAGGAACAGCTAGCATTATATAAAACGCTGTAATTCGTTGGTTTTTTTTTTCACCTTTGTTCACGACTTAAAGGTGCCTATTCACCTAATGGCAGGTTACAGCATCTAGCGTCGTCCACCATTATTTAGTTCTATGTAACACTTGATTTCAATAAGCGAAGGATTGCGCAAAGAATTGTCTTCTTACACAACAAACAGCCACGTGTCTCCTTAATTACTGAGTGTAATAATAATCAGTTTTACCCAACCAATATGCTGGGAGGGGAAACGGAAGGGGGATTGACCACTGACACCGTTCCCAGGCTAGATGGGTCGCTTCCGGAAAGTGTGGAGAGGTTCCTGAGAAAGTCGAGATCGGAAGATGGACAAGGAACGAACATTAACAGTGTCCGAACCCAGGACATTACAAATGTGGACAATTCTCACCGAGAAAAAATTTCTTCGACATTCCAAACGGGCAGAGGGAAGGGAAAGTTTCCAATTATGGCCTCTAGTATGTCCGATGGTAGTAGGTCAAAAAATGGTAAAGAAACTTCCAGTTGGTGGTTGAGTATCCTGAAAGTCAGTAGGAAGTCAAATTCAATCCTATGAATTTCAAGAGGTTCAAGTCTAAACATGGTGAGGCGGGCCCTGTAAGGGGTATCGCGGAGGCCCGGCAATCTCATGGTGAAACGCCTCTGAACCGTCTCAACAGAACCAATATCACCCAAGAGGAAAGGTGACCAAACAGGTGTTGCGTATTCGAGGATCGGGCAGACAAATATCTTAAAACCCCACAGTCTTGTAGGATTATTAACCGACTTGAAATACCTTTCGACGATAGCTGGACGTCTATAGGCCTGTACAGTTGGTGCATCCGCGTGCACCAGGTAGTAAACGGTCAAGGTTAACGACATCACTGTGATATGGCGCCCATCTAGCGGTTCAAAATCTGTGTTTCAAAACTGCCGATATATAGAAAAAAAAAAGCGCCCGTGATGTCGTTAGGCTTAACTTTATCTCTTGCTCCCTGGTGCACGTGGATGCACCAACTTTACACTCTACAATGAAGGAGGCACGTGGCTTGTTTGTTTCATAAAAAGAAATTTATTCGTGTGTTCCTTCGCTTATTGAAAGTAAGGACTAGACAGAACTAGATATCGGTAAATGGCTATAGATGCTACAGTCTGGCATTTGGTGACAATCCCCTTTTAATAGATGCATATTAATGTAGTACACTAGGTTTCAGTGGTCTTTTTGACCCTAAAAATTAACAGCGGTTTTACACGGTTTACGATTTTGTTGATAGAGACCTGTTGATAGCCATTTATCGGATGGAGAAGGTGGCTGTTCCGATGGCGACGAATCCGACCACGCGTTAAGAAAGTTACCAAGGCAACCAAGTAGGCGCCACCGTGTGGCCCCGCGAGACCCCACAGTCAGTCGATTAAGTGTTGCGGGGATCAGGTCTGGGTTAATGCGCGGTGTTGCCACGGGTAACCCCGGCTACAGCAGGTCAACATGTTCCAGTTTTCAAAATTGCAGTTACTTTTAGAAAAGATTTATCGCCGGAGAAACAAGTTTGGTGTAAAGAGGCGGGAGGGGGCGGGCGGCCGCGCCCCCCGGGGGGGGGGGGGGCGAGTTAAAAGTTCTTATTCCGTAGCTCGAAGTTTGCAGCTTGTATTGCTGACATTTCATTAAATGGAACATAAAGTGGCGATCACCCCTGATCTTTTTGAAGAGCTCGAAACGGGAAGAAAAAAGAATGATGGAGATCTACGTATTATTTAAATTTTTATTTTATTTTAGACGTGTGCTTGTTTCCCTTGTTCCCTGGACTTGTTGCAGATTGCTTGAACGAGGAATTGGAACTTGGGAGTCGGGGGGGGGGGGGGGCCCCTCGGGGGAGAGACTAGCAAAAAGCTCTGAGGTGGAAGACAAAAACCATGGCAAAGTATAGCATCAGAGCACTATTTGCGTAGAAATGGATCTCAATGTAAATTGCGAATAACTATGGGTAAAAGCAAAATAATAAACTCTTCAAATCTTTCGGGAAAAACTAGGTTTCTATTAGGGAATTTCAGCCTTACGTCCCCCCCCCTCCCCCACACAATATTTTGTCTTCCACCTTATAAACTTTGGATTCAAAGGTACTGGGTTAATCCAGTTAAGTTTATTGCATAGCAGCAAAAGCTTTTAACAAGGGGGGGGGGGGGAGAAGCTACTGATGAAGTCCTAGGGTCTTCATGATGTAAATCCAATGTTGCAATAATGGGCCTACAATGAAAGAATGTGCAGTGACGAATAGAGGAGGCCGAACACCTAAACAAGTGCCAAGAGTAGGTGGAAATATTGCAATTTTTCTATAAATAATGTCCTGAATGCTACTTTGTAGAGCCGGCCGATGATTTTCAGCCATCATATACTGCAACAAAGCATTTAATCTACTCCAGTGTTCATAAATTATAGGTATAATTACTAAAATGCAGACCGAATCACTCAAATATGGGCCTGAGAACACGAGGCGCCATCCAGAGGAGTACGAACATATCTGTTCTCTCTAGAATGCATGGAGAAACACAGTCCAGATATTATATCTATCGTCTATGCATCTCTTGCTTTCAACCATGAAGATACGGCCTTTTCAGAGCATGCTGCAGACTAACTTGGGCTGGCAGCGGAGCCTATATAATTGAGAGGCAATGATTTTTCTTTTTTTACGCAAATTATGATGCATTATATTTAACTATAGACGCAACTGAGTTCTGGGGATCACCAATTACTCGGCTGAGCGAGTGGTGCTATTCGTGTTTTTCTTTATAAACGGGAAAGCAAAAGGCTCACAAGAAATAACTAAATACAGATGTAAACCTATTTACGTTGCCTTTTGGACTTATATGTCAGACTGCCTGAGCGGGTTATCGAACCCAGGGCCTTTGATTTCAAAGGTCCTGGGTTCGATTCCCCGCTCAGGCAGTCTGAGATGTAAGTCCAAAAGGCAACATAAATAGGTTTGCATCTGTATTTAGTTATTCGTGTTTTTCGTCGTGTTATAAAATTAAAGTCGCAATATTTTTCGTAACCACTTTTCCTACACGATTTCTGCCCTGTGCGCCACTATGTCATTTCTTCCCAGGGCTTTGCGAACGAATCCAACACCGATCTATAGAAGCGCTTCTGAATAGTTATGCCACTGCGGCTATGGGGGGGGGGGGGGGGGGGGAATTGAGGCTTAATGGCGCGTCGACAGCTTGGTCATTAGCGCCAACCTCAGTCACAGTGCAGTGGTCCGGGTTGCCACTGCACCACACATTACAGAGATATTATTCAAACCCTAATTTAAATCGGCTATGGTATGGGCATTTTTCATTTATTGGAACAGGTTGTTATAATTGGCATTTTATAGATATTACATTACCTTCTGTCCATTTTCCCATGTGTTTTCAACAAATGTAAGCGTGGGTACCCATTATAGGCCTAACGTCTTCCGTTGAGAGAAATCATATTTCACCTGACAGGTCTTCAAAGTTGACGTTTCTTGTTCGAAATAAGCAAGCAAACAGTCCTTATTAAAGACTAGTCTTCTTAGAATACAAAATACGCCATACGATACTATTCTGAGAGGAAAGAACAAACAACTTCCCGAACTGGCACTCGATCTCTGTGCTTCCCGCATAATAGGTTGGCTATTCCCCTCACTGTACTACCGCAGCCTATAGCATCCCGACATATAGGATGCGGAAAGTCCTGGGTTCGAGTCCCCGTCGGGGATGCTGACTTTTCGTACCATCTCAGATTAGTGTATCTCGCATTCTTACAAAGCCAGTCTTTGATGTTGACTGTTTGCTACGGTAATTGTTTATCCTTTGATTTATTACCAGTATTTGCGGATTGTGTGGAACAGTTCAGAGACTGAGGAATAAGACTATCTGATATAAGTGAGGTTAACGTTCTCAGATTTGCTGAAATTCTGTTAGGGCATTTCTCAGTGTTATTTGTGATACTGATATGAGATGCACCGTAAGCCTTTGAAAGGTGTCGTCGACCTTGTGCGATCGTTGGTTTTACAAGACCGGAAATAAAACCGAAGTTTCTGCGTCCGGCCTGGGTAGGCCCTCCCGCTTACGAAAACTAGCTCAAACGACTTATTTTGTGCAAACAACTAGCTTTTGTTGCAACGGTTCAAATAGCCTCTTCCCGCTTAGCTTACAACTTGCGTAGAATTCATTTTGTTACGTGATGTCCATTAGTGCTTTTGGACTTTGACTCAACGACAACATAAAATAAAATGGTTTTGCACCATGAGGTATTTTTCATGTTGCATGTGTTGCTGTTGTAAAGGCATGGACATGCTAACTCGAACTACCTTAGTGCCAAAAGTTTTCTATCGTCATTAATCATGAATATCGGTCCAAAGATGGTTTGAAGAACATTTCTTTGAATGTATTCAAGAACATACTTAATTCATGGCTCGTCATCCACACAGTTGTGAACCTGTCGATGTGAAATGCTATTTTTTTAAATAAGTCCAGATGAAATCATCCACACTTAACCTAAAAAGGCGTAAGAAAGCTTACTTTTGCGGTGGGCATCTCAGAATATTTTGGACCTTGGTTTGGAAGATCGTTTTTTCCAGGATCTTGGGATGGGGGTCTCTGAAAATTTGGAGGTGACATTTTCAATTCTTCCTTCCCTCTCCCTACCCTTCTCCCAGATATGAATAATGACCGGTCCCTTATTACAGGTTTTTTTGACAGTGATTCCGTCCTTTTTATTCTTTCGTGGTTTCGTCCATTTTTGTGTTGCTCGAAGTATAACACTGGACGAAAGAAACATGAGGCAAAAAAATAAAACGAGACGAAACCAGCGTAAAATAACTGTAAACTACAATACTTATTAAAATAGTGAATTTCACTGTCTAATAACCAACGTGTTTCATTTTTTTAAGGCTTTCTCAAAAGACCTTTTATTTTTTTCTTGTTTCTTTTATTTTAAGGTTGCAAAATAGTTTGAAGCTTTTAAGAGGTTTTTTTTCTCAATTCTTTAGCTTTTTTCTTTGCAATAATTAAGTAAGATTCATAATAAATAAACACGAAATCGCAACGTAAATAAATCACAATTATTTTCTTTCTCAGACTGTATTTTTCTGGCAAAGCCAGTCTTAATCCTACATTATTTACGATTTCCTAAATAAGTGGTTGTTTAAAGCTGGACGAAGGTTGCATATATTGTTACTGTGCTCAAATTTCCGAAAGAGTAGGATTTTCAGTGCTGGCGACTGCCGGCGTTCTTGTCCGTTCCGGCTGAAATTAAGCCATGGTGTTGTGGAAATCCATATGAAAATCCACATAGAGCCGTCAGAAAATACTCTGGGGGTGCCGGCCTTAAACTCGCGTCTCTATGTATATAGTGACGCAAGTTTAAGGCCAGCACCTCAAGAGTATTTTGTGACTGCTTCCTGTGGAATTATCGGCCCGGCTCGCAGATAATTGAGTGATTCGTACAGCTTCCCTTCGAAAACGGAAACTGATAATAAAAAGCGAACCTGAAACCGAAGCAGTGCAGCCGCTGAGCTGAGACGTTAAGCACTCCTGGCGCCATCTTTTGACGGAAAACATAATTTATTTGCCGGATTCCTGCATGTGCTTAAACTACCTTCCGAAACTTGAGAGAGTAAAAACCGGACGGAACCAGGTTTAAATAGGTTTTATGGCTAATACAAATTTGTCGCATAAAATACATTAATACATATTTTTGTTTTGAAAATAATATTGTACATCCGCAGCTTGCCAGAGCAAACATAAATCGCGATGGCCATGTTGTGTATTTATTTATTTATTTATTTATTTCATATCAGTTGTTGGTTTCCAACAGGAATTTAACACAGGGATGGCTCCGGTGGTTGTTGGTTTTACATATTTTCTCACTTCACGTGTCTGCATTTTTTTCACACTTTTTCGCTCACAAGTTTTAGACATTTTTACATTTTTCACAGTCTTTTTTTTCACACGTATTTTTCCCTGCACACGAAACATAATTCAAAACAGGGGCAGTCGTCGACATCGACTCATTGGCTAGTCCCCTTCCCCCCTCCCCAAAATAACAAAAAAATATATACGTAATGCACTGACCAGTAATCCACTGACGCAGTTTAGGAATAAGTTGGCTTACCAATCTGCACAACGTTGTAATGCTATTTCTTTAATGTTGCAATATCCAGTACGAATAAAGTACAATAAAGAAGTAGTTATAGGTGTTTTAAATGGCAATTACATCCATTTTGACATGCATGTTTGATTTTTGGATCACTTACACAGTAACTAAGAATTGCGGTAAGAATACGTTACTTACGTCCGATATAACGATTTAATTACTGCATCACCAAAACACGACACGGAGATCGCCATTGTTTTGCTGGAACGCTCAGGAATTAATGCCGACAGATGTCACTTGTAGCCAACCTATTCCTTAACTGGTGTAGCTACTTCTCTTCTTTTCAAACGTCTTTCGTTTTCTATCAGCAGATTTCTTCAAGGTGTAGAAGCTGATGAATCATTCAGTATAGAAGCAAACTAAATTGTATTTTTATTCAACTAGCGGAGCTAAATTTATTTATCGTTTTATCACAGTTTTTTCACCAATTTAGTAAATTTATCTCATTTTTTCACACTTTCACCGGAGAGCTCAAATTTTCACATTTTTTTCACATTTTTCTTTCAGTGGCATCCCTGTTAACAATGGTAAATAAGATACATTTTTACAACAGTAACAAATCATAAAAGTAAGCAAAACAGATCAAGGCAAATTTAACAGTACAAACCAATAAAACTACGTCACATGCAAAAGAAATGAGTACAACAAAAACCAACGCATTCTAAAAATAAAGTATTGACTGGAGAAAATAGTCACACCTAGTCATCGTAGAAACATTTAAGATCGTTAGAAATATACTCTATCTAATGCATGTTTGAAAGAGCAAACTCGAGTATGAGTGATAACTGGTTCAGGAAGAGAGTTCCATAACTCGATTATTCTGTTAGTGAAAACATTTTAACAACATTAAGATGGGGAGGGGGGGGCGGCCCCATTGAACTCTTACCTTGCAGGTAGATCCCATAGAAACCAGATGGAAAAGCAGGCGCAAAACCTTAAATAATCTTAAACATCATTATTAATCCAAATCTCAGATTGCAACTTGAGAACCCTTAGCCTTTGGGCGTAGGAAAGGTGTCCCAGATTAGAAATACGTTTAGTGACTTCCCTTTGAATATTTTCAAGTTTTCTTATCTTTAATATATAAAAGTTCTAAAATGGGACACCATATTTGTGAATGGGCCTAATTAGTGCCTTAAAGAGCAAAAGGTATACAGGGCTACAACGACTAACAATAAATACTATAACAAACAAAACGTCAAGTGTGCCGTAAAAAAAAGGGTTATATGATTGAAGTTTCATTTTACTTGTTAAAAATTGGTGATTTTTAATTGAAATAATCAAATGTACAATTGAGAAAACTGGATCTGTTTAGTGCTGTTGTGCTTTACGTAATACATATGTTTGGTAAGGCACAACAGCACTTAAACTTCACACGTCATCGGAAACAGCACTTTTTCCTAAATACATTTTGTAAGTAATATAGGCTAAATATTTATTCATAGTGACCGACTTTCTACGTTGGATAAAAGGTCATTTGTCCCAGCCCAAAAGTTCAACAGGTATAGATACTGAATTATAACATTACAACTCGGGAATGACATTATTTGACCATTTTTAGTTTTGTTTAAACTAACAACCGTGGCGTGTTCTGTTGATGTGTGATTCATGGTGGTCGGCTGTGGTGGTGGTCACGTTTCTGAGGTTGCGCTGATTGAGTGAGCGAAGTAAACGAAATCAGCGTTCGTCATCGGAAAAAGCACTTTTTTCTAAATACATTTAGTAAGTAATATAGGTTAAGTATACCTAGATACAGAATGCTAACATTACAACTCTAGAATGATATTATATGACCATTTTTAGTTTTGTTTACCACTTGTATTATGAACTGATGCACTAAGAAAAACGCGCACATTATTCGGATCACTTCCTTGAACATTTGTTTCATAATTTTTGCTAGGAGTGTTTGTCAGCACCATACGAGTTTCACAAAGAATTCTCCTTGATCGCAGCGAGACGCGGTGGAATGAGCGAGCGAAGCGAGCGACTCCGCTTGTTATTATTATTATTATTATTGTGTCTGTTTGTTTGTTTTTTTGGTGGGGATGGGGGAGCAGAGAAGAAATGACAATTAACATTTATTCTGGCAGGGTTGAAACTGATAATTGTCATTTCTTCTCTTCCCCCACCCTCGCAAAAAAAAAAAAAAAAAACATATAAAACGCATGTTGGTTTCGGTTTCACAAATGCAAACGTGGTTGTAGCGAAAGCGTTGTTATGTGTAGACTGCAGCTGCCTGCTTTCAAATCCTGTCACCAGATGGCAGACGTTGCTTGCTTCATCAACGTGGGCATTATATCGACGTCGTTTACCTCCAAAACAAATCGACTATAGACATCATTTTAGATCGCGATAAGTTCTTTCTGGTGGAGTTTTTTGGTACTAGTTTCAAGATATAGTGTAAAATATGTACGTCCTGTATGAAATGGTCATTTTTCTTCGTTGTGACGTCACAGTACGTGGTTTGTGGTTAATTAAGCGTGGTTGACAAGTTACGCAACGCTTTTTTTTTGGGGGGGGGGGCGGGGTTGTTGAGCAAATGTGTTACCATCTGTTATGATGGGGGAGAGGGGAGTTCGACTTAGTGTTATGTTACGTAACACTAATTTCTGCACAATTATTTATCACATTTTTTACTAAATATTTTTGCTAAATTCTTTCAGCTAAATTATTTTTCTAACTTCTGTTTACGAATTAAAATGTTAAAATTCGTAAATAAAAAAACCAAAATTGGTGGCGGGGGAAAAAATATACGTATTTTTAGGTGGTGGGCCGTGCCAAGTGTTAAACTGCTGTTGCAAAGGGGGATGGCGAGGAGGGGGCGGGAGGGGGGGGAGTCTGAATTGCTGGAAAAAAGTGCTACGGAATTTGTGAACGCTCCCTAATTAAATGATGCGTAATGGCTGTTTGCTGTGACGTCACCATGAGTTAGCCAATGACGAACGAGAACAACGGCTGTTTGGCCGTCTGATTGGACTAGCCCAGTCACGTGATATGCACATCACAGCAAACAGCCATGGCGTGTGGTATAGTAATTTATAAGCCAGTTAAGAAAACATACCACTAATCCTACAGTTGGTATGCTTGACCTTTTTGTTGGCATGCTTATCGTCCTCTTGTTGGCCATTTTAATTTTTGTGTCCAGGGGCACATTTAGAAGTTTTCCTCCTCCCCCTCCCTCTGCCCAAATTTTTGAGGACCTTATTTTGTTCTATGGAGGAGCTAGGGGGTTTGGGAACAGCTTTAACAACAGTTTTTTAGTGCAGCTGGCTGGAGAGCACGGTTTTTATAATTTAATTTTTAATTTTCAGTTTCAGTTGTAGTAATCGCAGCCAACAATCGAGGAAAACAATTTGGAAACTATTCAACTGGCCTCCCGAAGTCACAATTGAAGAACTCATAGTTGTAGACTTATTTCCTGCTGCAGTTCCTACGGTTACTAGCATGCTGTCCCTCTCCAGCGGTCACACTTATAGAGCAGTGACATTTGCCGCCATATTGGCACCAACTTGGCACCAGTATGGGTTTTGGAGGGCATAACTACAAGGTGCACTACATAAAAATGGAAGGGAAAAACAAGGGAGGAGCAGATTTCTTAGGCTTAAAATAACGTTGTTTTCTCCAACAACAAAAATAGCGCGTTTTAGGTCTAAGAAATCACTCTTAACAGCATCGGCTTCAGTATGACGCCCTTCTGTTTCTCTCTGCAGTGCCCCTTGCAGCTAACCCATTAAGGCTCCAGCATAGAGTTATATACAATAATACTACGTTGTGTCACTGCTCTATACAGATACGAGATGTGAGTCGGGCTTGCCGACTTGTCGCCTCCTCCCTTCTCCGCTCCGTGTCTAAGGTCTGTCCCGGTGGGTCACCAGTATGAGGTCATTACGGCGGTATGGCTCTGTCACCTGTTGAATACGAATCTGCATTGCTGCAAGGGTGGTTTTGGCCCCAGTTTTGTATTTTATGCACGATGCTTGCCGTCAGACCAATTTCCTGCGTGAATAAAAATCAAATCAAATCAATCGGCTGCATCGTACCTTGTGCACAGTGGAAGTTGCAATCCAATGTGGATTCATGAATTTATCGTGGTTTTGGATTTAGTTTTAGTTTGTAGCTGTAGTTTGTAGTTTGTAGGACGTAAGGCTTTGGGCCCTCATTGAAATTATCCTCCCTTAAGGTTAAAACTGGACAATTTGAGTAAAAACCAGAATTGTTTCACTTTTTTCTCAACAACGAGTTAACGAAATTAACGGATTTATTAAAGAGCAGAAAAGAGTGGCGTGTACACCATAGAGGGTACCTGCGTTGGGGGCCCCTGCTCACCCTCCAAATGCAAGCAAACTAAAAGCAAAGTCTTAAAACCATTGCTGAATATATTGGGTAGAGGGTTAAGCATTTTGCGTAATTTTAAATTTCTCTATTCCCCCCCCCCCCTCGGATCCCCCTCTGGGCTACATTATCATCAATGTCCTTCCGCACAGTGGTACACCTGTATTACTGTGCCAGGGGCCCACCCTGGTCTGCCCACGCCACTGGTAGAAAAGGCTCAATCACAGACAAACAATTAAAGTATGTTTGTGGACTTTCCGACATTTACCTTGTAACATTCTACAAGTGCTTTTTAAGTTTAATTAAATTGCCAAACAAACAAAAGCAAATTATAAATTTTGAACGGTTTAACGGTTTTTATTTAGAGCCTTGTCCCTGAGCTGCGCGCTCCACTACAGCTAAGTCAATGCTCATACAGCACTCTAATGTCCAACTACACTAATACTACCAGAGTTAACGGAAACGATAATAAATGCGTTTATTGGGGCCGAAGCCCGAACCTATGGTGCCCAACCTATACATCTACTATATTAATACCGTAAGCACTCAAGGATCAGCATCATCAGCATCTGCAACAATTAAATTTCATCGGTACAATTAAAAACAACGTTTTTCCATTTTTCTGTTTTCGTCTAAAACAGTTTATAGTTGATGGGTAAAATGAAAAACCCCGTGTTTCAGTTAAACCCGTATAGTTTTAAATCAGTTAAGGTACTTTCTTAACTTCGAGGCGTCGAAATTGGCAGCTATTAACAATAAAATCGCCTATTTGTTTCGCTGCGGGCTTTCAGAGCTGAGCTGAATTGTTTCAAAGTAAGAAGCAACTATCGTTGCATGCGTGACCGTTGATACCGTAAATGATCAACAATAAGAATCGCAACAATTAGAACCCAAATGGGCATCCTTTTGTGGTGGAATGTGGCATTGTCGACATTTGGACTTTCGTTGATTAGCGGATTTAACTTGCTGACTGAATGCTGCCTTTATCAGTGATAGGGTTTGGTTTTTAGCCTCCAATCAAACTTCATTGAGACTTTTCCGCGGGTGCACCAAAATAGCCGTCGGACTGTCATGACTTTTCCAGCCAGGGAGAGATGAGAAGGGGAAAAAAGGAGAACGAAGAGTAGGAGGAAGAGAAATCACATTAGCGGGGGGGGGGGGGGATACATTAAAACCAAAGCCCAAATACTAAACTCTCAGGGAGTCTGGCATTCAGTAGTGTGCGGGTGGAGGGGGGGGGGGGAGAAATTGACAATGCCAGCTACTTTCATATGACGACAAAACACCAGGAGAAGCTAAGTCTGGGAAATTCAATCATCGTGCAGCATACACGGGTTCAGCTAGTAATTCAAAATACCACTAAAGTTCACCAAATCAGGAACTGGCCGACAATATTAACTTAAACAAAATGCAACGACAATGTTACTTTCCTTGCACCTAAGCATCGTTGTATCTTATTCGAGTAAGCTCTAATCCTTTCTTGTACGCCTCGCCTCTTTGTTGAATCAGTGTTAGATGTTGCAGCACTATGACATTTTGATATTGTTAGCCACTACTTGTTCAATTTCTGAAAATTATCGTGCGCAAACTCGAATTAGCACTGCCTGCCGACCGTGTTAATATTGGTACACTTGTTGTCCAAGTCCAACATAGCTATTTTACCAAATTTATGTCAGAAACATTGAAAGACGAGGAGATACTAAGCATCAAAATTTCGATTTTAACGTGGGACACCCAGGTCAAACCTTATAGTTTCCCGATAATTTTGCAGTGCATCCTAGCAATCTTCGATTGGATTTACTACGCAAAATTGTCCCTATCGCCTTCTGTTGCCATGGCTTCTGCTGGGAGTGCATCAACAAACCTGCACAAATCCTGCAGTGAAATTGATAACATTTGTCGGGAGACAAGAGTAACAAAAATGAGGGCATACTCATAGACGTTGGGAGTGTGGTCACCCTTTCTGAATGTGTTATTAGTTGGGTGGTATTATAGCTATCGAGATATCTAACATCATAATTTGCTAGCGGGGAAAGCAATGATGAGCATAGGACGATCTGGTCAAACACTTTTGCGCCATCTATTGCTGGTGTGGATAAATGCTTTGTGGAAAACCAAGGCCGAGTGAGGTTGCTTAGCTTTGCTCACAGTTAACATTCGGTTCACGTTTGCTCTTTGTGTTTGCAAACGTACACACTTCTACGCCATCCGTTGCTGGTGTGGATAAATACCATGTGGAAAACCAAGGCGAGTGAGGTTGCTTAGCTTTGCTCACAGTTAACATCTGGTTCACGTTTCCTCTTCGTGTTTGCAATTTTCGTTTGCCTCTGTCTGACAAATGCACAAAAAAGAAATTTTGCCGCCATGGATAGTTGCGCTGCCAAAACTAAGGCCGAGTGAGGTTGCTGAGCTTGGCTGACATGAATGTTCGGTGCTGCCGTCTGGTGGTGGATATTGGATAGGCGTAGTGTTGCATAGGTATAATTTTGCGTAGTTATAATTTTTTTTATTACTCCCTCCCCGAGTGGCTGGTGGTGCAAGTGGTTTTTGGTGGGCGGTTTGAATCGGATGGGAAGAGATTGGCGCTATGTGGTGGTAAGGAGGGGTTAGGGTTGGCGGCCAGCTAGCTCAAGGGAGAAGAGACTGGCGCAACGTGGCTGGGGCCGTATTTTTTGGGGGGGAGGGAGGGGGGTTGCACTCCACCTCCTGCTGTAATCTGGTGGTGAAGAGATTGTACAGTAATGTGGTAGTGAAACGTTGTACACGTAGTGATGCTTAATTATAATTAATTCGGCAGTTATTTTGCCGGCTGCAGTTTCTTACCATTTCCTGAAAAGATTGCTCAGGGCTGGAAGATTGTTGGGGTGGGGGAACGAGCGAAGGACAGAGATGGCCAATAGGGAAAAAGAGGATCTGTGTGAAAGATGACACCGGAGTAAAAGGGGAGAGATCGGGGGAGGGCAGAGAACGAGGTGGGGGGGGAGAACCAAGTTGGTGATAGGGTTAAAAAAGGATATTGAAGGATACGTCACTTAGCAGGGGAAGAGACTAGCCTTCGTCTTTATTTTGTCATGCTGCTTAGTTATTGAGGCCAGTACTTTACGGGCTTTTGTGACCACACATTTGCTTCTCCCCAAACTTTGTTTGGGCTTTCCACTAGTCAGATAATAATCAGCTAACTTCCAGAAAGAAAGTTCTTAGTTCATTGTATTATGCATGCCTTTGAGACTAATAATTTTATTTTAATTATCACTAAGCCAGTGGATGACATTTTATCAATACTAGTTCTTTATTTTTTCTTCTTCTGATGAAATAAGTAAATTTATTTTGTTCTTTTCCAGATCTTCACTGCTTGATTACGAGGTCGTATTTCTGACGTTGACAATCGAAACTGCAAAGCGTGCTTATTTTTAAGTATACCTGAATTATAGTCGTTAAAGATTGGTAAGCTCCAACTTCCATCAAAGGGAACTGTTGAGTTCAAAACAAAGTCCGTTTTATGCACGTTCTTGATTTCTTCTAATCGTTTGGTATTTGCTGCTTGTATTTGCCCAAATGGCGCAGATTGTCCCCCAACAACTCTGAAGAAGAGACCGGCATACGAGGTACTCACATCCATCCAGTTGGTATTGAGCCAAAGGAGACTGGGGGGATCTTGGTTTGGAAGCTGCACATAGAGATAGCCAATGGGAACTAGAACATAAAGAAAAAGAAAAAATTTCTTAATCCTTTCACTACTGAATTATGTTTGGTGATATTTTTTTAAAGTCCCATGTGATGGTTGGGCCGGCATGCCCTTGATTTGGAGACGAGGGTGCTGACCAGTGGGCTGTTGCAGCCCGCTTTGCTCGTAGTCTCCGTGCCCACTCACAAAGCTTGTGGCCCGCGTGGGGACTTATTTTTTTTTCCCGAATACTTTGTCCTTGTTCGAGGACACCAGCGAAAGGGTTAATGGACAGTAGCGGCCAAAACGTTCTGCAATCGTAAAACTGTAAGACTCAAACCTCGAGCAGGTGGAACAGGTTTTTAGCTGCCGCAGTTGCTTAATGAATATATTCCAGCTTTACAAATATGAAATTTTCCCAACATTTGAAACAGTTAGTCTGCTATAGTCCCATTTGCAAAGTAAAAAACTTGCAATAGTCATAGAAAAACTGTTTTAATTGGAAATATTTAGGTGGAGTAATCACCTAATTCCAGTAGTAATGCCGCAAGAGCCTCGCTTAATATTAATATTTTCTTCCTCCTTCACGAGTTACAATATGATCCCAAAAAAAAACAGGACTACAAAAAAAAATGAGTACTTACATGAGGTATTTTAACCAGCTTTGGAATGTAATGAGCAATTGAGAAAATTGACCCATACTTAAACTAGGCTCGAGTGGTATTTGCAATGGGAATACGGTACCATATTGTAGGTACTACAAGATGGAGGTACCAAGGCGAAAAAATTATCCAGTAATACCATATCTGGTCATTTGTCAGTAGTAATAACCCTAGAGCTTTTGTCGATAATAGTGCTGTGGTTTTGCATGAAAGCTGTAACCTGACATGAAAACTAACGAATGCACGAGTTAGGTTTAGTCTGGTTATAGGCTGAGTACAAAGACTTTTTTTTTAGCTGTATTATCCACAAAACTAAGCGGCAGCATTTAATGGAGTATATCCCAATTCAAAATAAATAAGAAACGGTCTAAACATTCTTTGTGTTATTAATATTTATAACGTAATGCTACGTTTTAGTAGCTTATCGCTCCATCAGTTCAAAAAATTATTTCTCCACAACGAGAAGTGGTCTTCAGCGTAGCTGTTTCGGCGACTTCCTCCATGGCCTATTTACTACGGCAACCACGCAATGCTAAAATCGGTCAAAAGAGGGCTCTGTGTGTCTGCATATACTAAATTTGACTCAGTTGCTAACGACATCGAAATTCTAAAAATTAATGTAATAAAAATTAAAATGCTCGTAGATTGCCGAAGAAAATTTATACGATGCTTGCCTAAAAATTATAAAGTGTGATGTTTACATACGAAAACCAGACTGAATACGCCGAGTTCTTCTGTTGGTTTATACGAGTCAAACTCTGTGATCATTAACTAGTAGCCGGCATCTGTTTTAATCTTAACTCGGCAAGTTGCGTATGCGTAGGATGGAAAGGTCCTAGGGGGACATCGAGCTAGCGGTGTATTACCGAGGGGAGGGATGTTACCACCTGGTAGCTCTCCGGCTCCTCTATATTCCACCAACGTAGGAAGCGGGATATACCCAGTGGTATTACTTCTATAATCAGTTTTAATATACCAACTGAGAAAAACTTGTTCTACTGAGTCGTCCAGTAGGGTCTTTGCAATTTACACGTTTGTCAACTACACGACTTTTTTACTACCATGGTAAAAGGTAGAGGAGCAGATTGTTATCAAGCTATAGAGGGAAGTTACCAGGTGATAACAACCTGGGAACTCAGTAACACCCACAAGTTCGATAACACCCGGGTGCAACATGTGCAACTTGTCAAGCTAAGCTTAAAACAGGTGCCAACTAATAGTTAATTTTAATTACCACGGATTTTAACTGGTATATATACCAACAAGAAAACTTGACGTATTCTGTATGGTTTTAGTATTTTAACATCACACTTTATAATTTGTTTAGGCAAGTATCTTATAAATTTCTTCGGCGTTCTATTGGCATAAATAATTTTAATTTTTACCGCATTATTTTTTTTAGAATTTCGATCTCATTTCATTGTATTTATCAGCAAACGTTTAAAATTTCTTGCGTGCAGACAAACAGAACCCTCTCTCGTCCGATTTTAACAATGCGTGGTTGAAGTGGTATCTTAGGCCTACAAGGGAGGAAGCCACCAGTAAAGCATCACCTATGACTTCTTGTTGGGGGAAAATAATGTAATGAACTGATAGAGTGGTAAGCTAATAAAACGTAGCATTACGTTATGATTATTAATAAACACAAAGAATAGTCCTTTTGCTATTATTTTGCTCTAGCTTTTGTGGATAATACTACTAAAAAGGTTTTCGCGCTCGGCCAGTAACCATAATCCAATGAACTTGAAACTGCACCATATTTATTTGCAAAAATAATTAGCATTCATTAGTTGTAATGTCAGGTTATGGGTTTTCTGCGAAAACAGTGGCCATATTATCGACAAGAGTTCTTAGGGCTATTACTACTGGTAATTCGAGTCCAAAAGTTTTCACCTGATCACTTCCCACAATCATCGTAACTCACTTTCAAGTTTCAGCTTATGACTACTATCGTGAATGACAGCATCAGATATTTATATGAGACAAGCAAGTGACACGTGGTGTAAGTAATATTATTTTAGGCTATGGTCATCTAAATACTGTCATCATCGGTGTCTTAAAAAATAAATTTAACCAGTTGTAAAAAAAAATCGTAAGGAAAATAAATAAATAAATTGTTAGCATCTGTCACTGTATCAGTTAAGCATTCTTAGTTTAGAAATCATTATCAAGACTCTAAAAGCAGCATTTTCTACACAAGATTTGAGACTCGGCTAGAATACAGAACTATGTGAGATTGTATTAGTTGTTACCATGCCAGATTGCAGAAAGGTGTCATTAGTCTAAGCTGTATTACAAGTAATAGATATCCACCCAAAACCAAAACTGGTAGAAAAACCCGCCAAGTTTCCAAATACGATCGGCCTTTGAAGGTAGTGATTTCATTCCACTAGGGAAAGGCCGCCAAGGTTAATCATATTAGCCAAGTTAATCACACCTACTAATAGTTCGAAAGTTAAATGAAAACTAGAAGATTGCTACTAGCGATAGCAATCTTCAAGTTTTCCTTTAACGTCCAAAGTATTATTCGGTGCGATTAACCTGGCTAATAGGATTAACCTTGGCGGCCTTTCCCTAGTGGAATGATATCACTACCTTTAAAGGCCGATCGTTTTTGGAAACTTGGCGGGTTTTTCTACCAGTTTTGGTTTTGGGTGGATATCAAAACTTCCATAGGACTGTGAACGTTCATAAGGTTACACCGTCTGTTTAAGATGCTTCAATCCCATTTTTGCACACACTGACTAACAATCGCTGATTTCGTTCGCTTCGCTCACTCAATCAGCGCATCCCCGTCAGTTGTTTTGTTTAGCCCTTCACCTTCCCCTTAATTTTTCAAGATTTCGTTCACATTTAGTCATCCAGAAACCCCCGAAGGTCGTTGTTACTAAATGGCAGCAGAACAGCAGAATGGGAAGCAATTTATTTTGGGGTTATTAACAAAAAACCCATTAGCTCGTGTATGCTCGTATTGTTGCGTAACCATCATCTAACGCGCATCCCTTTATTCTTATGCAATCCACGGCAACGTTGATGTTTCTTTATTTTGTCCTTCGTTACAGTACAGTTTTTAGTTCGTCCAGGCTTTTACAATAAATCTAAGGACCAGTCTTGATTGTTCAAGCCATTGTTGCTTAAAATCTTTGATTGCAAAAAGAAAAAAAACGAAATTTAAATTCGCCCGTGGCGAATTTCAAAACCCTCCAACGCATTTGTCCTGACCCCTACAACCCCTAAACCAACAAAAGGACCATCCTCAGATCCCTATGCATCCGTGTGCAAAAGTTCAGGTACGTAGGCCTTCTCAATTTTGCACTAGCCATGAGCAAAAAGTCTATGGGATTTAACATGGGAAAAACTTATTAGCTAGCTAGCTAGACAGCTAACTAGCTAGACAGTAACATAAAAACAACGTTATTGACGCATCTTTTTCTCTATGATTGGTGGACACTCATCCTTTAAATTTTAGTTTTTCTTAATCTCTGACCCTTCCCCTTACATTTTCCACAATTTGAAACATTTCTGTCGCATTGGGATTTATCCTCAACATGCCAAAATATGCTTTCAATTGCTTACAGTTAACAGACATATGTCTGCTAGTGAGCCTTCTTTTTATCATTAACAATCAATTTTTAACAATCGGATGTCTACAATGGGATGATCAACTGTTACTTGGCGGCGACACACTAGCGTGTGTCTAGATATTACCCTCTTGTTCCAACAATGATTGGCAAATAACTTGTTTTTGAAGCGTTCAAGATTGTAACAATACTGTAACGGACATTGGCTCACCCTCGTACCTACCTGTGTGCTGTTGTGTTGTGGTTGACTCTTGTTGGCGCCAAAATCACTTGTGCAACGGCAAGGACTTTCAGGTTTTGCACCAAAACCATGAGCGGACGTGCAGGAGAACGTGGCCAAGTATTGTTGGCCACGATTGGTGAACACTTTGTAACCATGAACTGGATTGGTTAACGAACTCGCGAGCTGATTGGTTGTCCGGTGGAGCTCTGGATCCGACCGGAGCATATATAAGTCAAGGGCGTCAAAGCCCGGTGTTCAATTCCCGTTGATTCTTGTGTTGAGAAAGAACGTAATAATGTAATCCAAATCTTGTCATGATTATTCCGCATTAAATAAGGTTTAACTACTTCAAGTTTGGCTTCTACATTGAACACACGTTACAATACTCCCGAGGGCACAGCCCGAGAGATTATTATTGCATCGAGAACGGCTTTGAAAAGAACTTAATTGCCAATCATTGTTTGAACAAAGAGGGTAATATCTGGCTTCGTAAGCCTACAGTGTTAAAACAAATTCGGTGCCAATCTCCTATCCAAAGTATTGTTGTCATTGACATACTTTGTCATTGTAATCTTCGCAGAAGCATTGTTGCTCATGCTCAGTTCCGATGAACTCCTTCGGCCATCAAAGAAATGAGAAATTTACCCATCAGTCAACAACGATGATTATGGTTCGTTTCGTAAAAACATAAATTTTCCGGCCCCGCAGAACGGGCCTGCTGAATTTTGCTTCTTTTGCCTAAGAAAATGTACAATACTTGTGAATTTGTGCATTTTGTTCTCGTAACGCTTCTTACATCCTAGAGTTTTTAAGGTGTTTGGATCCAGCCAGCCAGCTTAGTAACCCAAGTGTACATGCGCTTACACCTCCTATTAAAACAGCATGCCACGAAAGCTCCGCATTTTTTGTTCTCTGTCAAGTTGTCCAAAAGGTGACTCAGGAGGGGAGGTAGGGTGTGTGAGGTATTGTATATTTTTTTAGGCAAATGAGACAAATTTCAGCCGGCCCGTCCTAGGGGTGCTTGGCAAATTTATGTTTCTTGTTGCCGCTAGTAAATATACAATACCTGTTAAATTTTGCTTTCACAGTAGACACCTTGTCAAATTGGTGGCAGGGACCTTCTTGGCGGGTATCCTACGGTTTCCCTGGAGTCACAGACTCTCTGAACATTACGTGAAGGTTCAAATTTTGAATTGATTTTAATAGTTTTGTCGAAAAGAATATAAAGTTAATTTTGAATGGATTTGAAATTTTGAGAAGAAAAACACCTTCTGTTGAGAGGGGAAGAGAGGGGTTCTTCATGAGATTTGCGGTAAAACGAAACCAAGGTAGACATCTGTTGATGATTTGGATCCCGGAGTGGTCTTTGCAGGTTGAGGTGAATTCAGTGTTATTTCTTCAACTTCGTTGTTGATGTTGTCCAACTGTTGATGTCTTAGGTTTATCGACAGGAGGGGGGGGGGGGGCAGAGGAATTTTCTGTTGATTGGTGGACGACCATCGGTGTTGGTCATAGTGATGTGCCGAAGAGACAAGCCCCTTTCAAGTTGCTAGATGGTTCAAGTTGTTAGATGGCTAGATGGTTTGACGCGTTGTTCTTCAGCAGGTTTGATGCATTCGTCTTCGGAATGGTAGGAGGTGGCCACATGATGAGCAGGCGGTGCCTGCGGTCCTTGCTTCTTCCCCATGACTTGTCGGTGATAAGGATCGGTGGTTGTGAGTCTTCCTCTTTTCCCTGTCCATAATTGCTTGTTTCAAGCCAATTTGGATGGGTGTGAGGCTTTGGTTGTCTTTGCCGAGTTGTTGATGGGGGGAGAGGCTGAATGTCAAATGCCAGCATTGTCGTGGAGCCAACCTCAATCACAGTTAGGTGAAGTCCGGAGAAAGAAAAAACGTAGAAGTACTTAATTGCTTCTCAGGCTACCAAAATCTGCAAAAAAAAATTTTTTATGTAAAAAATATGTATGTTTGGTATGAAGTTTCTCCCAGTAAGTCTTTAAAACCAATGCAGTTTGGTAAAAACCGAACAGCAGAAAGTTGACGCATGTGTTCAATGGTTTCTATAAGCCTAACACTTAGGACGCAAGAGAGAAGCAAGGTGGCAACATGACGGGCCCGCATCGTCCTAGACAGCTATGCTTGCTCGTGTTTAATTACACATGATGGAACGAAAGAGAGCCAATCCGAGATCCAGCTGTACGTGAAGCGGGGACCACAGGATGGCAGTGGCTTCTTCGGAAGCGTGAGGAGGGGATCAGTCGGCATGATGCAGCGCAGGTTCCCGGCGAAAGAAGAATCAGACTCCACATGCAGGGTCTTGTAGGGCACCGACTTGTGGCTGAACCAGGGACGAGCTCCGGTCGGCAAGAAGGGACGACTGTGTCAGTATACCAGTGTCTCCGACGGAAGAGGAACGGTAGCGATGAACGGCAGCAGCAGTTTCAGCAACGAAGGCGGCCAGCGGGTCCGCATTCACTACGAAAGAAGCCTGCTTAGATCACGGAGGAGACGGCGTCTTTCGTGCCGGGCAGGAACCACGAAAGAGGCATGAAGTTCAGAAAACGAGCGACGAAAGAAGAATACGGACGAAGTGACCATTCAACATGGCCACTAGAGAACAAATGATGCAGAACGTTTATGGCACATTCGTTTAATAGAGGAGTGCACGCATGTGCACTTGGGTTACCAAGCTGGCTGGATGCAAACAACTTACAAACTCTAGGATGTAAGGAGCATTACTAGAACATAATGTAAAAACTCACAGGTATTGTATATTTGTAACGGCAACAAGAACGCAAGTTTATACTGTGCATTTGTGCTGTGTGGTCATTTCCTATTTCTCTCTATATTGGTGGCTGGTTTCCCGATGCCTACACGTAAGTTTCTTTTCTTTTTTGGCTGTGTCTTTGGTCCCGGTTAGGGGATCCAGGCATGAAACGCTCTGGTCCCGGTGAATTTGTTGAAAACTAGGCCTTTTAAACTAGGCCAGATTAAAAGGGAAATGTTAAATCTTGGGAAAATGTTGAATCTAGGGGACTGTTGAATCTAGGTTTTCCAAAAGAAAACTATGCTTTTTGTGCTTGCTGGTATCCATAATAGTATAGCTGCAGTCCCGGCAACGCGTCCAAGATAGGCTTGAAACAGTTATGGACCAACTGCGTTTTCAGCTTACATGTATTTTAAAAAGGGAAACGTTGAATTTAGTTGAAAATTTTAATCTGGTGGACATTTGGTAGGTTTCGTATCGTAGTTACTGCATCATTGCATTTTTCAAGAGGGCTCGGTAGATAATGTTAAGATGTTAAGTTATTCCCGTACAAAGGGTTTAACGAGCGTTAACCACTCCTGGTCATCTGCCTGAAGCCCTAAGGCCCTATGTCGGCAACAGCCAGATTCCCAGGCGGTCACCCACCCAAGTATCAATGCTTATACTTAACTTCGGGGATCTGACGAGAACCGGTGTTTCCAGTACTGCACAACAATAGATAACAATGCTTTAACCTCGTACGCCGTGAAAGACGAGTCATTTTGGATTGATTGATTGATTGATTTTGGAGCCACACCTTTAAACAATGAAAACCGAAAAAGTAGGATCACAACGTTGTTTAACTGTTAGCGTGAAACATCCTGAAGCAAGACAAAGAGGAAACTTACCTGGGTTTTGTTTCAATGTGTGTATTTCTTGCTCCAGTTTCTGTTTGATTTCTTCTTCCAAATCTTTCTGTTTTCTTTCCTGTTCCATTTTGAAAATTAAAAATATGTCCTGCAATTTCGCCAATGTCCAAAATGGCCTTCTTTCACAAACAATGGCATTTTTTCGTTTGCAGTCGACCTTGTACCAAAGTCCAGCTGACAAAAGACCTTCACCAGATTCCACTTGCACACACTCATGTTCATCATCCGAAATGGTTTGATTGGCCCAGTTGAGGTACGACAATTCTGATGCGTCATTCCATTCAAACGAACCATTGTTTTCATTCTTTCTCAATCCAAGCCAGACATTGTCTAAAACCTTGTTTTCAGAAAACAGAAACTGTTGCACAAACTCCTGCTCTTCTTTCGACTTTATTGTTATTACTTTAGGTATGTATTCAGTAGTTGTATCGTATCCAGTAACAGCATCAGCGTACGATTTGCATACAATTTCAGCATCTTCTTTTGTTTGCAAACCTGCTCTATCAGCAATCTTAAAACACTTTTCGTCTTTGTATGGTGTCCAGTCACCACATTCTGCTGTTGTTCGTGAATGACGTAGTGAGCCAGCTGCAAAACAGAATAAAAAAATTTTAACGTGTAATACACGGCCCGCAGTAAAAGAAAATCCCCAGCTAAATATCGCTCACCAAAAAAATCCCCAGCTAAATATCGCTCACCAAAAAAATCCCCAGCCAAAATCTTCAAATCTAAAAGAAATCTATCTATCCAGGATTATGTAAATTTATTTAAAAATTTGATTTGCTTTAAACCAGCAATACAGGGGTTCATTTTCTTCTCATTTCGCAATGGAGCTATTGAAGTTCAACAGTACTGTCGCAAGTTTAGGCTGGCCTTCGGGGTATACGTCTGTCGAATACAAAGCAACTAAGACGCGTATATTCACTGGCTTTTTTAACAAACTATTTTTATCGTGTTTAAGTAACAGACTCTTTCAGACGAGTTGGAAACATGGTGTGCAGACTTTCCGTACGCTGTTGGAAGAAACGGTTTTTTCATAATTTTTTTTTTACAAGATTCAACAGCCTACAGTTCTGACAGCTTACTCGGAGTTTCATTGTTTGTATATTCCGACAGTCAGTTTCTTCCCAGTTTGGTTGGGAAGATTTAGGATGCTTATAGCCTCCCCATCCCCACACCCTCCAGTTGTGCCTTTGTCTAATGGGGCCTGAAAAGACGTATACATGGCGCGAGAGGACCAATTTTACTAGGTTAATTCCAATTATAAATTCCTAGTTTCACGCAACAAACGACACGAGCACGAGGCATCACGGGGTCCTTCTCTTCCCGAAAATACCAGGAGCGGATAAGGTCAGTATCGAACCAGAATCCTCTTTGCACATGAGACACTCCTACTAATAGTACAGCTACCTTGCCCGGCTGGCCATGGGAGTGGCCGAGGATCAGTCCAGAAGCAAGTGGACCCTCTAACAAATATTCCGTAGCGAGGCATTTCAATTCCATAGCATCAAAAGGAACTATTAAGCACCCCAAGACTATCATCATAAGACGGAACTCAAACTACTTTTGATGGCTTGATGCAACATGCGGACACGTGGAACTATATGACGGACAAACCGAACATCCTAGTCAGCCGTAAGTATGGATTTCATCAAAGTAGCACTTTCGGCCCACGAATGGACATTTTGTATCCTACATTTAAAATTCCATTCCGTTAGGGCACAAATTCGCGAAAAGCAAGTCCACGGAAATTCCAGTTCAAAAATTATTTTTCGACCATGGACGAGATTTGGAGTTAGGATTTGGACAAACATTGCTGAATAAATTGTTAACTTTGTTGACAACTAAAAGTTAATATAAATCATAGAAAATATTTATTCCACCGCAGAGGTTCCACCCCAGAGAAAATGCCAGTCCCACTTGGTCTTTTAAGGTGTAAGTCTAAGCCTTAAAAGTCTACATCTATCTCGTAAGTCTAACCAATAAGTGAGATAGAGGGTTGTCTAATGTCTTTACCTATCCAAGTCTGTCTTATAAGTCTAACTCCTCCCCCCCCCCCATCTCATTCTTGGTAGGCCTATAACTTATAAGACCAAAAAAGAAAGCATAGCAAGTTTTTGTGAAAGGGCACAGTGAGTTTTTTTTCTGTCTTTTTTTTCTTTGCTCTTTTTACCATTTTCTGACCTTTTTTAAAAACGTTTTGCCCTTTTTTGGCTTTTGTAGGACCTTTTTAGGCTGCTGCAACATCAGGTGAGGGCACAAAACGGCCACATTTTTTTTTAAAAAGGCATTTTGCGAAAAGGGCAGGAGCAATGCCATGACCGCCATTCTCCCCGCCCTTCATCCATCCTCTTCTCCCCCCACCCCACCCCACCCCCGTGCACGCCACTAAGCTTAAATGTCTCTTCTGAGTCTTATCAAAGAGGCATTACTATACTTTGTAATGTTATGTTCCACATTATGTTTTCAGAAAACTGACTGTATGACGCCATGTTTTCTTCCACTACGAGTGCAAAACATCCATAAACAGCCCATTTGTAAACTCTAACAGTAACTTTGTTGAGTCTACAAGTGTGATATCCACATGTTTTTGCACTCTTTGTCAGTTTTCTGAAAACCTAATGTGGAACAGACTATAGTACCGATGTTTTTCTTTCACGCTCATGAAAAATACTGCATTCACAACTTTTGACTTTTGTTGTATGTAGGCCTACATACCTTTGCAAGAAATAATGACCGCCGCAATGCACAAAACGACTTCCTTAAACATTTTGGTGTTGTTGGAGGTAAGCTAACGGGACAGCTAACTTTGTTGAAAAGAATCGTTGAAATAGCGGCTGGAATACTTATCGTAATCTGCAACGTGTATAAATCACCAGTAATGTTACGAAATTACAAAATTCGTCAACATCACGTCATAGGAGATGAATGCTATCATAAAATGCTTATCAGTTTATCAGTCAAATGATTGTTTTATTAAAAATGTTGACGTGATAATGAAGGGCAGTAACAGCAAAAATCAAATCAAAAGTATAGTACGCGTCTTCCTTTATCTGGAGTGTTTTTTTGTTTTTTTTGTTGTTTTGTTTTTGTAAAGATAACCCAGGAAGAACTACAGTTGCGTTTGTAGCACTAGCAAATCACGAAAACGTGGTGTGAGTAATAAACAAAAGAAATAATTCATACAATCTAAGTTGCACAGTGGTAACGTCACGCTAACACATCCAGACCCTAAAATTGTAGTCGTTACATATACGGTTAATATGAAATCCCCACACCCGTCACAACCGTCACAATCC
>JAHWFP010043356.1:156663-170705 GCA_023313725.1 Lithobius niger | reverse complement strand
GCGAGGATTTTTCCGGCTTGACTATGCAAATATCTCGGGGTTACGCCCCTGGATACTTGCATAGTCTCGCCGGAAAAATTCTTGCAGCCGTGGGTTAGAATCAATTGATAACCGCCAGTTTGTCACCAATAAATCGTTTGCTAATAATTACCATGAGATCAAAAATATAAAAGGCTAATGATGTAAATATTAGAATTATTTATGCCAATAGATCGCCGAAGAAAAATTATAAGATACTAGCCTACAAAATTATAAAGTGTGATTTTAAAATACGAAAGTAATTCCGGTTTGGGACGACACAATTTTTGCGTTCGTGTTGTTTCGTCTACACACCCAAGGCCAACTGAGATAGTTGCTGCGAGGGACGCAGCTACTATCTAAGTTGGTCTTGTATCATATTACTACACGGAGTATCGCAAAGCGGTGCGATGGTAACATGCGCGGATGGCGATCTGCGCCTGGCTGTTATAAGGCAGGCGGAATGTAGCTTTAAAGGCGCCATTGTAGGACAAGAGTATAAAAACACACCGCTGAAGACTACAAACACAGAGTAATACACAAATGAGAATGCAGAAAATAAAGTAATGTAGCATCTCTCGCTCGACCGAGTAATTATAATATTCAGAACTCAATTTATTGGTTAGTGATACTGTTTATTAAAAACAATGCAGGAGCTAGTAGCGCGTGCACTGGATTCAAAAGCCGTAAATATGTGGTTACAGCATTCCATCTTATGTACTTTTACACAATCGTTTATTTCAGTTATATATTCTTCCTTCAATATTTGTACACTGTTGAAGTTTGCCTTCATTATTTGAAATTTGACAGGTGGCTATTAAATGGCACTGTTCCCAATGGTTTTTTTTTATGTGAATGGGACAATCACATCCTTTTAGAAAATCTCAAATTCTTTTAAAAAAAAAAAAACAGAGGAAAGAAAATTCCTGGAAAAAATGGGAAAAAATCCAATTTGAGTACACTTTTTCGAATATTTCTCAAGAACGGTTTGTGCTATCATCAAACGGTTAACAGCATTGTAAAGCTCTCAAAAACACGCTTCAAATGATGTACTTGTTTGTCAAAAGCCCTTAAATTTTGTAAAAGTTATTGCAAAAAGAGTGGAAAAAATTCCAATTTTTGTACACTTTTTCGAATATTTCTCAAAAACGGTTTGTGCTATCATCAAAAGGTCAACAGCATTGTAAAGTTCTCAAAAATACGCTTCAAATCATGTACTTGTTAAAAACCACATTACCAAAAACCCTTCTCCAAAGACAGGAATAGAAGACACACAGGCCAAGCTTCTGTTCCCTGCCACTATGTGGTGTCTCAAAATCAACTCACTTAACTCTGTAACCTTGACTTCATTTCAGATAGTTTGAGCAGTTTTGCTGTTATAGTAAGGTGGCTGGGGCCCAAAATTGATCAAATTGTTCACTTGCTGCGAAAAGCATGACGTTTGGTATGGATGCACATGAAGGGTAACTGAAAAAAATAGCATTGATAGCAGCTTTTAAAATGGCCAGGGAGGGGGGAGGGAGGGGAGTTTTTTTTGGGTCTGTAACTTCTTAACTGACGACAAATCAAAAGTGTAATGTGAAGCAAAAATGCTCAGCAAACTCTTCTGGACAGGAAAGATTATAAACATCTTTTATGTAAAAGCAACCCTTGAACCCAAAATCATATTTAGAGTGTATCACCCTTAATTCGTGAGAACACGCCTTTTTACACTTGGTTGTTATATGACTTTCATGTTTAAAGTGCTCTTGCAAGCCCACTAATAGCCCAAATTGGGCAAGCTTAGAATTTTCTGAAAGGTAGGGGATCTGTGCTTTCCATCAATTGTAACCGAAATTTTTTAACTTACATAGGGACTGTTCTACGCCCATTTAAAGGTGAAGAAGTAACGGCATAGGAGCGAAGTGTATGGTGATTTTTTAATTCAAAGTGAGTAGCGAGCCCTCTGACAGCCCGAAATGGACTTGCTTGGGATTTTCTGAAAGGTGGGGATGTATTATTTCCTTCAATCCTAACCAATATGTAAAACTTAGATACGAACCGTCCTACGCCTATTTAAAGTGAAGAGGTAATAGCGTAGTGGTGAAAGCGTATGATGATTTTCGAATTCAAAGTTTTTTTGCGAGCCATCTAATTGCCCGAAATGAACACGTTTAGGATTTTCCGAAAAGCGAGTGTAAATTCTTTCCGTCAATGCTAACTGAAATTGTTTTTCCTACACACAAATATAAGCATTACAATGGCATTTTAAAATTGAAACTAGACACTAAGCCAATTACAGCTACACCTTTAAACGAGCGTAGGACGATCACTATCTAAGTCAAAAAATGTCGGTTAAGATTGATTTGACGAATAGATCTCCACCTTTCAGTAAATCTTAAGCATACGTATTTCGGGCTATTAGAGGATTTGCAAGAGCACTTTGAACACGAAAATCACTATAACATCCAACTAAGAAAAGGAGCACTCGTGCGAATTAGGGCGACGTACTTTTTAAATGCGAATTTGGGGTACAAGGGTTGCTTTTACATAAAAGATATATATCACCTTTCCAGTCCATACTTGTGTGCTGAAGGATTTTGTTCCACATTACGCTTCAGATTTGTTGGCGGTTAACAAGTTATAGTCGAAAAACCAGGGGTTTTTTTTTGGGGGGGGGGGATCGCATTCTACCCCACCTCAGGGGGTTTTGAACTTGCTATCAGAGCTATTTTTTTTAGTTACCCTTCATGTGGGCATTCATACCTAATTTCATGCTTTTTACAGAAAGTGACCAATTCAACCCTCTAGCTGCCGTACTGTTAGGTTGGACATTCAAAGCAAGAAATAAAACAATCAATGCAGGCTGGTGCGAAGAGATGCAGGCAGGTGGAAATTAAATGGTACTGGTCCCAACGTATGTTTTGTGCTGCTGAGACAAACACATTCTTAAAAAAATCTCAAATTCTTTAAAACAAATTTCAGTTAATGGTTTTTCTGTCTTTTAAGAAGATATCTCGAGAACACTGCCTTAACTCTGTTAAAAAATGAATACTGAGGGTTCAATGGTTTTTTTAATTGGGGTGTCCATAGCAAAAACGAAAAATAATGCCGTTCTTTAACAATGTTAGGTGTTGAGTCCAAAATTCGGTTGGGGGGGGGGGAGGAATGGGCCCACCTGTATTGCCCCTATTTCCCTAACCCTACAGTGTTAGTAATTGCTGTTGGAGCAGGTTCACCGATGTGACCTAATTTGAATTATCCCACGAAAATCTGTTATCATGTGCTGTGCATTCATCAAGTGCATAAACACTGCCTTAATTCTGTTTATAAAAAAATGGCCACTGTGTGTTTACCTTGGGTTTTTTAATTGGGGGTTTCCATATTTAAACAAACCAAAAATTGTACCATTTTTTAACAATGTTGGGTGTGTTGTCCAGAGTAGGAGGGGGGAGGGTGATGGGTCCACCTGTATTGCTCCTATTTTTCTAACACTACAAAGTTAGAAGTTGGTTTGGGGGCAAGTTCACCATACAGTGTGACCTAATTTAAATCCTGATGGCCTATCTGTAAGACACTGCATATTTTTCAATTTCACTGTGCAATTCAGTTACCCATAAAAAAAAAAGACAAATCTGTATACGGCCATACAAACGATTCTGCTTACATTTCGTTTGCAACACTTCATAAAATAAAATAAATAAATTCTTTGATAAATTCCCTTTCCAACACTTACATGCAAGCATTCCTGCTTTGACCAAGTTACAATTCAGTGGATGACAAGGAAATGGATGGTTTAACCAATACCACATTGCAGGCAACCAAAAATAATTAGATGCACAATAAGCCCACCCATACCTGCCTCCCCTTGCAAAAAATTTCTGTTAACATTGTATTTCGCAGAACTTAAATGGCGGCCTCAGGTCACATGACCTTAGGCAGCCAAGCAGGGCCTACCTAACATCATGTTGACCACTCTTGAAGCTGGAAAGCTTTAGTGGGACAAACCACTTTTGCAATACAAATCCTATCTCAAATGAAACAAAATGGAAGCCATTTGAATCTATTGCCACTACACTTGGTACAGTCCACTGAAGGGAGAGTTGGCAGTTAACACAAATCAACTTGCTAGCACTTGCCTAAGGCAGCATACCTTCATATACAAATCAGCCTGTGAAGTTTAGAAAATTAAGATACCACAATCTTATTGCTTTCAATGTTAATGTTAGCATCCTAAATTAATCTGTTTATCTTTTAACTTACGGTAACTTAAATAAAAATATTTATAAATATATTTATAAAAGGACCTTTAGCAGTTTAATCCTTACCTGCAAACCACCATAGCTCACATTTAACCCTAACCCACAATGCCCCTTTCCTAAAATTTAATAAATACTGCACACAAAAAATTACCCACACAAGGACTTGAACCCAGTCCCATCTGCATACAAAGTGAACGCTATACCCACTGAGCTACGGTGGTAGATAAAGCCAATAGAGTTGCAAGGAAAGGCTTAGTGATATAGTTGATTAATAATAAAAACTATATTTGAGTAACAGATTCCAGTCAAACTTGTAACTAATAAGCTGGTTTGGAACCTGTTAAATAAAGTACTTTTTTTTTTGTTGTTTAATTTCTAAAAATTTTTTCAACTTTTTTTCATTGGCTGTTTACTTGCTAGGGCAAAAATAGGCTTAACTGAAGTTTGGAATTAGGGTTAAGTTAAGCATTTTAACTGAATTAGGCCATACACAGTTTATTGGGAAGGAGAAGGAGGCTTTTCCTAAAGCTCTGTTTACCATAGCAACCTTAATTAATGTGTCTATTGCACGTGACTTTCATATTTTAGCAGATTTTGACAATCAAGTACATATTCGAAGTGTCCTTTAAGAGCTATGCAACGCTGTTTACTGCGTGTTGATATCACAAACCGTTCTTGAGAAATCTTCGAAAAATTCTGAACAAACGAATTTTTTCACTCTCTTTACATTAACTTTTTTCAAAATTTAACTGAATTTTACAATCAAGTACACAATTCGAAGTGTCATTTTTAGAGCAACATTACATAGTTTACTATGTGTCGATATCACAAACCGTTCTTGAGAAAACTTCGAAAAAGTCTGAAAAAACTGGAATTTTTTCGACATTTTTTCAATAATTTTTTTCAAAATTTAACTGAATTTATAATCAAGTACACAATTCGAAGCGTCTTTTTGAGAGCTGCACAACACTGTTTGCTATGTGTCGATATCACAAACCGTTCTTGAGAAAACTTCGAAAGAGTCTAAACAAATTGAAATTTAGATAGTTTGAGAAATTTTGCTGTATGTTGAACATTGAAAGCAAGAAATAAAAAAATGTATTTTATTTAGCGTTTCTTTCCATTGCAGACTTCAGTCATAACCTTATACAAGAGAATTTAAGCCGTACATTTTTTATCAGCCTTTAGGAAAATTATTTGCGAGCTAAGTAAATGTCACACTGGAAGCATTTCGTCTTAATTTAGTGCTTGCTGAGTAATCGTGAAAGCCCACGTTTTCAATGTTCATTGTAAAAAAGCGCTTCATAGTAATCTTTTTAAACTTTTAATTAATTCCTTTCTTGCAAAACATACTATCATAAACTAAACGTACATATTTCAAAAAATCAATTTTAAGGTAACACTTTGGAGAAACCCAAACTTCCCAGCTTAAAAAGATAGGAGATGCATATGGCTGCCACCAGGGGTCAGCATATGGTCTGCGAGCCACAGCGTCTGACTTTCTTGGCATTGATTATGTAAACGTAGACACATAGGCCTATATCTTACAGTATGTTAGATTAGATTATATTAGATTAGATTAGATTAGATTAGATAGCTTAATAAGGTCGAACACCATGCATGCAGCAGGATTGATATTTGGTGCGGCAAGTTGTTGGTTGAGGGGAGATAAGTATGTGAAGGGTAGGTCTGTTTTTAGGTGCCTCTAACACTGGTAGTTTAGAACACCCCTTTCAATTTACAGCAAGTTGCACTTGAGAAAATATGTACTTAAGTATATACTTTGCTCGCAAATTAAGTATTTACTCAAGATACGTGGACTAGTCTAGAACGCCAGACCTGAGTGTCAACTAATCACTTATACAAGTACCAATTTCATCGTCATTGAAACCCAAAGCCTACATTTCAATTGGTCAGTGTGACTATATTCCCAAGCTCTGTAGAGCCAAATCCATCATTCACATATCGTATATTAATGAATATCACGTATTTAATGCTACCAATACACAGCAAGAGTGCAATCTCATTGCCGAGCTGGTTGGCACGCATGGGACTAATTAGCGACAGACACAATTAAGAAAAAGGATTACTATTATTGATGAGTTTAACGCTGACCTCGGTGTCACCAAACTGACGAAGGATAGCTAAAGAAATATTGGGAGAACATTGTCGCAATGGCGCTTATTACCATGTGATCATAAGCGCCGGATATGGGGAGGGGGGGGGGAAGCATGGCCCCACCACTTTTTGCTGGGACCAATAATAGCCCCTCAGTTTAAATAAAATCGGAAGTAAGAAAACAATCTTTTTAGTTATCTTTTCATTTTAATGTTGGTCTGCAAACAGATGGAGTACCAATGGGTAGTCCCATTTTAACCTTCCTGGCCGGCATTGCACTCAATAAAAATGATGACGCTCTTTTACTAAAGTTTCCAAATACAAAATTTTACAAAAGATTTGTGGATGATTCCCTGGCCCTCATACGGGATCATGATAAATTACCAATGCTGGAATTTTTAAATTCTCTTAACCCTTCCCTCTCTTTCACTATGGAAGAGTCTAAAAACAAGGCCATCCCATTCCTGGATATGACTGTCATTATCACACCTGAAAATCTAGTCGAATTTACGCATTTTCGAAAACCCATGCATACAACTCGCTCCATGAATTATGCTTCCTTCATAGACCCAGCCCATAAAAATAATGTAGTTTCTAATGAAATAAAACCCATCTTTGACCACACCACCAATAAATTTCTCTTTGATCGAGAATTTCAATACACACTGTATAAATTTGTTGAAAATGGATATCCTCTCCATTTGCTAGAAAAACTAATCGATCACCGTGCTCTTCTCAAACTTAACCCACCAAAACTCAAGCCATCCAATTTTATATGCCTTCCATACTTCCTCTATGCCACAGAAAACCTTAGGAAATTGCTGGCTCCCCAAAATCTGACTCTCGTCTCCACTGCAGCACGAAATTTAAAAAAAACTAACTATGCCAAACATTACAGTCGAGCAAAAAGATAAAACTAAACAAAAAAATGTCAGCTATCAAATCCCGTGTGGCGAACCAACATGCACAGCCAGCTACATAGGAACCACGAAACAGGTACTTAATAAAAGGATTTCATCGCACAAATCCAACCTTAAACCAACTCTCTTGTTCAGCACCAGATAAAGACAGGGCACACCCAAAATCTTCAAAATACGCAAGTCATTTTTCAAGAAAATAATTTTCATGCACGTCTTAACTTAGAAACACTTTGCATCCTAACACAACGACCACCAGTCCATAATCATTTGATGCCTAATAATAAACAGTTTTAGGAATATATACCAATCCTTCACAAATTTGGAATAGCAAATTTTTCTCACCAGGGCCATCCCACATAAATAGCCACCACCTCCGCTCTACAAATAACTTCTTCCCTGCTGCTTTAGGGAGAGGTCGTCCCAGTTCAGCTTTTGCACTGACTGGGCTTCACTTTTTATCTTTTTTAACTTTTAGTTTTTACCTTTTACTGCTCTGGCTTGCTTTTGCTTTTCTTTAAAATTTGAAACCATTTAAGTGTATCTTGTGACTTGTAGATTATGCTATAAAATATATTTTTTTTTGCTTGACAACGGGATGATAAATCCCGAGAAGTCGTATTTTACTATATACATGTGCACTTGCTGGCTTTTTAAAACGTTAAATAGAATTTCTATTGCACTGTTGTGGGCTTATTGCCCTCGAATGTCCCGAAACTTTCACGCAACAATGATCCTGGCGACCTTTGCTACACAACATGAAATGGTTTTCTGTTATAACCCCACAGTCACCTACCTGCAGCAAATTAACTTGCTACAGTTAGTAATTGCTGCATTGTTGGAATTGAATTTCTACGCATAATGTATCTTTGCAGTGATAGTGATATGCCATTGAGGAAAATTGTTTCACCATCCTGTAACAACGTCTGAAATGTTATTATTCAGGATATTGTGTTGCTGTACGGGAACCAATCCGCCTCGACGATCTCTTGAGATCTTGCTCATCCCGGGTCATCTCTCATGGCTTCACTGCATGCACTACCAACTTGGTACTTGAGGGTATTCCACAGCACACTTGGAAGATACTCAACCTTAAGGGCTTGCCAGTTCTAAAGGGATTCTCAGACTACTAATATGGCACTTAAGTATGGACAGTATTAGACAATGAAATTTAGACAGAAAAATTTTAGCTTCTCTGCTACGCTCCGTTACGGATTACTTCCTCCAGGGCATCAATGGCTGAGAAAGTTCGACTGTTTTAAGATATTGGCTTCAGAAATGACGAATATGCATATTTCATGTTGCAGGTTGGAATGACAAACTGTTACAACGAAGAAGTACGACATTAGGTCAGTTTTAGCTGTTAGACACGCTAGGACGACGAGTCCACTTCTCGCATGCGGGTAGGGGCGTTCGAAGTGAGCACCGACTTGTGGACTGAGCTTTAATAAGTTAGTTTGGATAGGACAAGGCTTGGTGCGGTTTAAACATTGGCGTAATGCACTTTTCCTTTGTGAGTGCAAGAAAATGGTGTTAATGATTTTACTTTATTTGGGAACTAATATTCACCGACAAAATGCAATCTGCATATGAAAATTTCCGAAACATTGGGCTTAGGACTGAACCAGTGGCGGAATCACTGAGAGCGGGTGGGTGGGGGGAGGACGCTGGGGGCAATCCACGCCTCAAACCAACTAAAAATAAAAATAAAAAAGGGGTTAGGCTTGCATTCGTTGAAGTCAAATTCGCAACACGCAAGCTGATATTGGAATCTTTTTGTGCGAGGTTGAATTGTTCCATGTTTTGTGACCCGATTGTCGTGAAACGTTCTGTTCCAAACTTTAATTTTGATTCCTAAACCAACGATATATACTGAGGCAACCTCTTAATGGAGAAGGGGCACGGAATACAACGTCACAAAAACATCAACATGGTCGGTATTCGTTCAACCATATCAGCTTACAGTTTCTTAATAATATAAATCTTCGATTCAACTTACTCTAACTTTTGTTCTTGATTGGTGAAAATATTCAACTCAGGAGCTTCATTTCTCGACATGGCCCCTCGGACACCACTCAATAAGATTCGAAATAGCCTTGCTCAAAGCAAAACGCGCCACTCAGCATCCCACACTCGCAGGGACCAATGGCGTAGCGCAGACTGCCTCGAATGGAGGACTGACACAGGCACGATAACGTTCTCTGTCACGCCCACCATGCCTCTGGCAACACCATCAGCATGGTCATTCCCTAGCACCCCACTATGACCCTTCACCCACTTGAAGTTGACAACCCCCACATTCCACAAGGGAAACAGCACGGAGTTTCAGGCAAATCTCAAGAAGAACCGGATCCCTTAAGTCCAGAATCAAAACAGCGCTCTTAACGGATGCTATGGCACCACGTTGAGTCCATGCAAATGGTAAAGGAAGGAAGCCCGACGTCCAGTGCGACGTCAAGAGCAACCGCAATTGCACAGAGCTCACACATAGTACTCGACTATACTCGACTAAACTGGACGAAGATCCGTACCAAGCGAAATTGTCAATGCGGGAATCACAACACCAATCCCACCTGAGAAACTATCGTAAGAGGCACCCCCAGTACACGTCGCAATCGGTCGCAAACTCAATCCCGCAACGAGGAAGGACTCAAACAGCACAATGATTTGTATGAAACACCATCTAAACCAGGCGAGCTGCCGCCACGGCACTTTGCAAGAGCAGATGACAACTCTAGCTCACAGAATGGGAGGTCGGACGGAGGCCCGTCCACAACATTCGGAACCGAAAGGGGCGGAAAAGTACCAGAGGGAAGGGCATAAACACTCGCGAAGCATTCACAAAAAGCGTCAGCCATCTCCTCTCCACGCAGGACTGCCCTGCACGACTATACACCAAAGTCTGAGCAGGCCCGGAAAAACCACCGGACACTACACGCCACGCTTGCGAAAGTGAGGAAACAGAACACACACGACCACAAAGCCAGTCAGGGTACTGGTCACGCTCCTTCCTGAGAATGTATGCAGACTCCTTGACTACACCTTGGTACATGAACCACGTTTCGTCACATGAATGACGCTTCCAGAGACGAAATGCAAGACGACGATCGCGAATGGCGCAAAACAGACCGAAGACCACCATTCAGGCTGTGTCCTGGACGCACTCTGGTGCCTGACCAAATTCGCCCTATGGACCGGAAGAACGCCACTACCACGAAGCCAGGCATCCATCACACCATCAGACGCCCTTGGTCTAACACGCTTCGACCCACGCCTGGGACCACACTCACGATAAGACACAGGCAGCAGGACCACAGGAAAGTAGTCACTGCCACGCTGGTCGTCTGAAACCACACACCGGAAATGCTTCTCCAACCCCGACGAGTACAGGAAGAAGTCAAGGACAGACTCCTGAACGACATTCTGCTGCCAGCTAGCAAAGGTCGACATACTATTGCGCATAATACAGAGATCACTCTGAGCAATAGCTCTGCTAAAGTGCCTGCCACTCACCGAGCCCCAGTCATAGTGGTGGGCATTGAAATCCCCACACACAATGACCGGGCGCTGAAATTGACATAGCCACGACTCCCATTCGGAGACAAATCGAGATTTCTTGGCATGCACCATAACAATAGTAATCCAGCGCGAGAGCATAAATATCCTAATCGCGCAAGCTTCTAAACCTGGAAACACCACATGCACCGGACACCTTACGTATGGTACTGCAAACGAAGCTTCAACAATCAGCAAGAGGGCGAGTGGGCTCATTCTTGCCACGGTAGCAAAGAAAAAAGGCGAGCGGCTAACAATGAAATGAATATGCGCTCTAACAATTAGAAACATACACAATTGCTTCAATAATCTATATATACATTATATGTACATTACATATACATATACATATACCAGATGTATCTATGTATCTATGTGTAGATACATATATGTATACATATGTGTGTATGTGTGTATGTGTGTATGTGTGTGTGTATGTGTATATGTATGTATATGTATACATATACATATGTATACATATATGTATCTATGTATCTATGTATAATGTACATATACATTATATATACATTGTATATTTACCCTTGACTGCTGTCTGGAATAGGCGCCACATGTTCGGGCCAGATGTATCTATGTATAATGTACATATCTATGTATGTGTATGTGTACATATATGTGTATATATGTATAGATACCAGATGTATCTATATATACATCTATATATACATAATCTATATTTACCCTTGACTGCTGTCTGGAATAGGCGCCACATGTTCGGGGCCTGAAGGGCAAAGTGCAGACATGAATGTCCATTTTGAAGGTTCTGGCTGGTCACAGGTCTGTCAAGCGTGGTGCCCTGTTGGCCACTTACAGGGGTTTCGTTCGCTCTGTTGTTGATTATCACCTTCCGTTTCTGTGTTTATCGAAACAGCTTCTCAAGTTGCTCCAGGTTGTTGTGAATGACTGTCTTCGGCTGGCAGCCTTGTTTCCACACCTGTTACAGCCCTATTCTGCGTTGAGAAACTGAGGACTAGTTGTGCTCGATTCCTGTTGATAATCGTATGCAGCAGGGTTTCAGCGGTCTCTGCGGAGAATTACCAGTGGCAACCAGTTGCCATGGTGGTTATGTGTGCGTTGGACTTTGTTGTGAGAGGACTGGAGTGGCCCATCACGTGCGTTGTATACCAGGTCGTGATGAATTTGTGATGTGCGGTGGTTCTCCAGTGTTTTTGTGTATAGGTTTAGACTAGTAGTAATAGGGAAGCCTTGTATTATAATTTGTATCCGGGCGCATGACTCAGGGTCGAGGCCCGGTAATGAACAAAATTTTAAAATTCTATATATATATTTCACTTAGGAGCAGTCTCTACTCAGGAGCAGATTTAATGATGTGAGCAGACCTGATGAGGCTTTGTTAGGGAGAATTAAACAAACGAAGCTTCAACAATCAGCAAGAGGGCGAGCGGGCTCATTCTTGCCACGGTAGCAAAGACAAAGGGCGAGCGGCCGACAATGCGAACGGATATGCGCTCTAACAATTAGAAACAAACACTATTACTTTAATAATGCTGACTATTAGAGCCGAGTTGATCAGCGGGAATCAGCTAGACCGACGTATGTTACGCCGGGGAACAACTATGTAAATTTGTAATCCTAACGAAAAGCAAAAGGGAATTTTTTTTTATCCAGGTGTTTAGACAGACTCCTCACGGACTGCACCGAAAAAGAACGATGTTTGGTAGGACAGCACTGCGCAAGTTAAGCAGATTCTGGCAACATCTAGCGCTATCTAGTGTTATCTCACACTTGTTTACAACGCCATTTCTTTTAACGAAACAAATAAGCCACGCTCTCCTTAATTATTTAGTGAAATTGTGGGGTAATTATCTAGATTAGGGGAACCACGCCAAATCATTTCAGTTTTGTACTGATAGACGCTACTCTTTATCCTAACACCATTTCGCATTATAAAACTCGAGAGAAATGTGTATAACTTCTCAAAAAAAATTATTCAAAAGACGTAAAATGCTAGTCACAGACACGCTAAAAGGGCGGCGGTGGCAGACATATACGAGGTCGTTGATGCAGGAAGCAGGGTGACCGGAAATCAAGACATGCGCTAGCGTGTCGCCGCAAGTTGTTGTTTCATTGTTGTTATATTGTTGCATGAAGGCGGAAAGTGTAAGCATTAAGCATGTGTAAATGTTTTTACCTTTTTTTCTGAAATGTGGAATTTTTGTAGAATTAATACTTGGCTCCTTTCTGCGAGTAATTAATTATTCTTAGTGTGCTTTTACATAAAATCAAATCAGTTACCAAAATAACTGATATCTACACAAAAGTCAACACCGAAAATGGTGTAAAGTCCAGAAGTAAACCTTCAACAAGGTTACAACCAAAAATGTAAAGAATCCAGCCAGAACATCATAAATAACAAAAAAATTCGCGTTAGGCGCAGCTACCAATAGTCCTGATTTCTAAACCAAAAACAATGAATTGTAAGCAAAAAAAAACCGCCAAGTTTCAGCCATTGAACGTCTGTCATATCAAAAACGAGCCAAGTTTCCACACATCAGACATACAACGCAACTTTAAAATTTGGCGCATTGCAAGCCTTTCGTTTGGAAGGCCCAAAACGCACAACCCAGCATCAAGATAAGCGCTAGTTCATTGTTGTTTTTATTGTTGCTGTTTCATTATTGTTTCGCGCTCACGCACGAACTACTGTGTAGTTTTTTTTTCTTAGGGTGGGCGCATGGCCTAGGGCCAAGGCCCCAATAAAGCATATTGGATTGGATCGAAGCGAAATAACAACATCAAAGTTGAAAGGATCAATCGGTGACTCCGACGATCAATCTGCTCTTGGTTAAGAAAAACTATTTATGAACTGCAAAACTCAGTAGCAAATCACGGAGGTTCCGATTCTCGTAACGTCTGGAAGGGTTGTACACCACACTAAACGCTATAGTTTACAGTACAGCACGCTAGTCTGCAGCAGTTCAACAAAACCCCACCATCAGAGTTGTAAACTTTATTGTAAATTGATTCAAACGAAAGATCAATAACAAAAAAATCTATAACATTATTTCGATAAAATTCACTGTATATACAGGGTGTTCGGAAATTGGTGTCAAATATTTTGAGGGTCCGCTGTGTGATCAAAGATAAGAAGAAAAAGTCCTATAAACATGGGTCCGGAAATGCACCAGTCTTTAGTTACAGCCCCCCCCCCCCC
>JAHWFP010043356.1:82455-156563 GCA_023313725.1 Lithobius niger | reverse complement strand
GTTGTTTTTTTTTTGGAGGGGGGGGGGCACAAACTTGGAAAACGATGTAACCTACTTGGTCTTTACACGTAATGAAAGAAAGTACAGTACTACTTTCGATTGTTTTCAATCACACGATGTGTTTTTTCTACAATTTGTTTCATTAAAGTACAAGACCAAAGCAGTTACTCCTCTCTTCCCCCACGTTTGATCCCCCCCCCCCCATAAGAAAATTACCTCTCCCTCTGATTAGTTGTGCGACCTAATACTGTATTATGAAGTACTGAAATACCAGGTATGATATGGCACATATCCTGAGTTTGGAATGGAAACGGTGAATCATTACGAGGTATTTAAGGACTGTTTACCCCAAACCTGGGGGGGGAGGGCTGTAATTAAAGACTGGTGCATTTCCGGACCCATGTTTATAGGACTTTTTCTTCTTATCTTTGATCACACAGCGGACCCTCAAAATATTTGACACCAATTTCCGAACACCCTGTATATATATTTATTCGAAAAAATAAGATAAACCCGAACTATTCATGTAAAAAAAAAAGTACCAATGCGCCAAGTTTTAAAGTTACGTTGTATGTCTGATGAGTGGAAACTTGGCTCGTTTTTGATATCACAGACGTTCAGTGGCTGAAACTTGGCGGGTATTTTGCTTACAATTCATTGTTTTTTGTTTAGATATTCTATATGCACCGCAAGAAAGGTTTAGTTGGTCAAATTTTCAGTGACGGTTTCTGATGTTATATGTTCAGTCGCAGTGAGCGCGAAAGCGCGAGCAAGGCGCGTAATTTGGGGGGAAAAATTGTCTTCGTCTTTTACGTCTTTTTTAGCATAATTTGGAACATTAATTCAGAAGAAACGAAAAATTTCCGTAAACTTTTAGTGAGGTGCAAATCGAGTTTTCTGGCTACCCTGCTTCACTCACAATACAGCTGTCAACGCTGCCGCTTTAGATGTCTGTGACTAGTATTTTACGTTTTTTGAAACATTTTTTTAGAACTTTACACCCATTTTTCCCCGGGTTTTATAATGAGAATTGTGGTTAGGATGAAGAGTAGCGTCGGTTAGTGCAAAAATGAAGTGTCTTGGCGTGGTGTCCTAATCTGGATAATTGTGTAGTTTAAGCGAACCACTCCAAATCACTCAATTTTTTTTATTGATCGACGCATATCATCATCTTCTTGCCAAATCACATTAAAAAACCGGAAGAAACGTGTTTTAAGGTGTAAAAAAAATATTGAAAACACGTAAAAACGATAGTTATGATCGTGTTGAAGCGCCGGCCATCGCAGGAGACAGAGTAACGAGAAAACCTGATTTCCATCGCAATGAAAGGAGACGGAAGTTACTTGACCTAACCTCACCTACAAACCTGACCTACCTAACCTAACCTAAAAAAAAAAAAGAACGAAAAAACGCAGACAGCATAGTTTGGAACATTACTTTCCGTTTTCGCGATGCCAACTTTTCGTGCTACTCCGAATCACGGAACATGGCCGCCGCTTTACACGCCCGGGTCCACCGTGTTACGTGGTTAAAAAACGTGTTTGGAGAGCTAAAAAACGTGTTTACATAACCAAGAAAACATTTCCCCCTATTTTTGTAACGTGAAATGAGAAGAGAATGAAAATTTAGATCGGTACGCACCAAAATTGATCGATTTATCGTGGTTCGTTTAAACACCAGAAATCCCCTTATCTAGATAATTACAATTTGGTACGCCCTCATGCACCTGGGAGCAAGCTGTAAAAGTTACGGTATTTTCGTACAATTTTCTCTCGGTGATAATGTGTCTTTAATAGCTATCGCACGTTATCAACAGCATTACACCTATTGCAAGATGAACCCCGTGAAAAGCGTTGCACAACTTGCGTAACCGCCATCACGGGAGCTTGGCTGTCCGACCTTGGCCCAGATATATGAGAGGAACGCTTGCTTTCGTTGGTTTCCACGCGCCACCTTTTGTCAGCTGCTGGAAATCGTCACCACGTGGTCGAGAGACGATAGCAAATACAGGAAAAACCGCTTTCATATTTTCTCAGAAGTAAGTAATATTCTGGTTAGGTTTCACTGACCTTAGGCGGTACCTCACTTGCCGTCAGTGACAAAGCAGTGATTTATTAGAGGAAACGTTGCGAATAATGGGCTAAATTGCCTCTTCGTGATAGAATTACCGGCGTGTAGCCTCTTGCATTAGGCCGCGAAAAGCAAATACCTTGGTTCTCATAAGTTAGTGTACAAACCAAAATTCGATGCGGGCGAGAGGCTTTTTATTTTTATTTTTTTAACCTCGGAAAGACTGATGCGATGCGCCGGTCTTTTTTTTTTTTTTTTTTTTTTTTACGGTTAATTGTATTTGTTTGTAATTTTTTTTTATATGAATCTTCCTTACAAAAGGTGATGAAGTATTGTGAAAAATGCATATTTTGGTACCTGGTTTTCGCAGGCAAGAAACATGGCCGAATCTCCATTTTTTTTTTTGTCTGGACCGAGTATCCAACTAGAGAATAAATTAGTGCATGATGCCAAAAAATAACAGAAATGACTAATAAGAAAGAAAAAAATCGGAATCACAGAATTAGTTGATTTTTTTTTTTATGTTTGTGTGTATTAAAGTGGCACTATCACCGATTGAAAAGTGAACGAAAATATCCTGGCGCCATCTAGCGGCAGTGATATTGTTAACCTTTACAGCTTGCTCCCAGATGCACGAGGACGTGCCAAATTTTTACACAATAATTAAGGTCGTGGCTTCTTTGTTTCGTTCAAAGAAAGAACGTTGTGTGTTCCTTGGCTTGGTGCAAGCAAGTGCTAGATAGCGCTAGATGATGCCAGATTCTGCCTACGTTCAATCGGTGATAGGGCCACCTTAAACGGTAAACGATCATTTCCTTACGTTCTTAAAAGTTCGCAGTATTAGCCAAGTTAAAGTCTTGTGGCGTTTATTGCTGGGGTTTCTCTGTCTCAACGGTAGCCTTTCGTTTATCTTCAGCCAGGGTAGTTTTGCACAACACTTTACTGTTAGGTGCAGAACGGCACATTTAATACCCGAAGTAACAAACAGTAAATTTTTCGCAATTTGTCGCAACACGCGCTATTTTTTTTAATTTATTTATTGAACTATAAAAATAAGTGACGCGATCCGTAATTACTGACGTGGGCGCTTATGAGAACCAATGTATTTGTTTTCCTGTCCTTAGTGAGCTGTTGTGAGGATATACTATTTACTGTTTTGTTTGTGAAATCCCATAATTTAATTGATTGTTTCTCTAATGATTTTCCGGTTATTGTAGTTATAAAGTAGCATTAATTTGTAGAGTATTATCATGAGTCCATGAAAAGTTCCGTAGGAACGACTCATAGACTCATGGTATTATAGACTCATAGACTCATAGACTCATGGACTTATAGACTTATAGACTTATAGACTTATAGACTTATAGACCTTATAGACTCATAGACTCATGGACTCATGGAATTATAGACTCATAGACTTATGGTATTATTAACATCATTAATCCAAAAAAAAATTAATAAAGTCGGGATTGCACGTTATTGTATCACACTTGCCATGCAAGTCGTGTAAAAATAACGAGACAAACGTGAATGACAAATAATCTTACGATAATCCTGTCACTGAGAATGCTAACGTCTAGTTTGGTACGATATAAAATGGCACGGTTCATTGTGGTTTAGATGAAAACAAAAGAAAAAAACGGAAAAAACAACAGGTATAGTCTGTTCCACATTATGTTTTCAGAAAAAAAGGAATGTATGATACCAGGCTTCCTTCCACTACGAGATCAAAAACACATAAATATTCCGTTCGTAGATTCTAACAGTAAGTGTGTAGAGTCTGCAAATAACATATCCACATGTTTTTCCACTCTTAGTGCAAGGAAACGTGTCATCTTACAGTCAGTTTCATGCAAACATAACGTGGAACAGACTTTAGTAATGGGAAAATAAAACCTCAGGTGTTATTTAGATGCTGGTTTGATTTGGTTTGATTCTGTTGAGTTTGGACGTATGGTATTTATAAAGAATGTATAAGCCCTGCAGGGGTGTAGTGACAGGGGGGGGGAGTGAGGGGGGGAGCGCACCGTCCCCCCCATTCATTCTCCCAGTCGGCAAATTCGTGAAAAGAATTAAACTGTTACCGTATGTGCAGTTTTTATTATTCGTTCACGCGATGAAATTAGAGTCGGCTTTTCACCTTTGTTCATTCAGTCTTATCCCCATTCGAGAATTTCGTCAAAGAAATTAAACTGTTTTGCCGATACATGTTATTATTTATTACACAGGAAGCAAAAAACGACTCGGCATTTCACATTTGCTCATTGACTCTTTCCCAGTCGGCAAATTCTTAAGTTGAGTAAATGTTTCGGAGCAGAAAACAACATTTCGTAAGGGGGAAAAAAATACGCGAGTCGTGTCATCGCTTCGTTTTTCTCTTTTCTGCATAATTTAACTTTTCTATGAATCGTCACTTTGTAACTAATCTTGGGCAAGGACTCACTCACCGCACTGTGACCTCGTACTGACACGTGCACCAAGGGTGGTGCCACGGGGGGGGAGGGGGGGGGACGAGAGCCTTGCCCCCCCCCCCCCCCCGTCGGGGAGTAACTGAGATTGTCGTCATGGAACAGCCGGAAGACTAAGTCAGCATGACGACATAAAATCCGTACAAATTTTGGGGAAAAAAGCTGTAAATAGAGTTGGCCGTAAGGTGAAACGTAAACAACAGTACTTTTCAAACCTAAATTATTCAGTGTTACTTAATGTTAAAGTAATAATATTATTTTTTTAAATAATTTAAATTCATCAGTTAATTTATTTTGTAAAAAAAATGCATAATAAAAAAACAGAATTTGGTCAGAATTACGTTTTTACGACCTCTCTTGCTGAAAAATGTTTACGAGAAACATCCGAAATTTGCTTAACGAGTGTGTTTCAAACATTTCTCGGGAAGCCGAAAATAGGCCCTCAAATAGCGTAAGCTTACAGCGCTCCCTCAGACCTCCTACCTGGTTTTACCGGCCCTTTGCCAATGTAGAACGAAGTTTAATAGAAGACGTTAATTTCCTTGCCACCCCTGTCGGGGATTCGTTGCTCCCCCCATCTTAAGTTGACTAGCGCCGCTGCTGACGTGCACAATAGGGGTCAAAGGATGAGGAGGAACGGTTTGTTTATTACGAAGTATTCATCACCACCTTTGCGAGTACTTACTAGTTGTACAGCCTTATGCTGACTGAAATTGATTGTCCCATCCCGAAAAAAAAAGTTTTAGTAATCAAAACTGTCACTTGGAAAGTCGTTTCCGTGAAAGAATTTGGTACACAAAAATGTCCGTTTGAGGCATCAAAGCACGTGCGGTAAGCAAATTTCATTCGTTCAGTTTTATTGAGGTTATGACTTCCAGTAAAAAATACGATTTCTAAACGCTAACACCCGACAAAAACTAAAAGCGGAAAAAAAATTGAACTTATTAGTAGACGTGCTACTATTTTTTTTTTTTTTTTTTTTTGGGGGGGGGGGGAGGATGGTATCTTATTTATGGCCGAACCATAATATTTTTTTAACGACCTCTTCGAATTTTTGTAGCCTTTTCACCGAGTAATTAAATTAAGTGTTAAACTTAGTCACACTATCAGAATAAAATCGTTAAAATATCTAAGGACAATAACACGTACATTCATGGCAAAAGCACTAGCATATGGCACCACCACATCAACTTGCATTTATCAAAGCAGCGGAGCAGGTTAGATGTCTTTAGATTATTCTGCAAAATTTAAACGTGCTAGTTCGTTAAAATAACGTAAAACGATCTATAATAAGAAATTAAAGAATCTCACGTTTTCAACTTCGATGGGTTCAACGAAGGAAATCTGAGGGAACGATAAGGAACTAACTATTTAAGGGAAATTACATAGTTACGAAACCATTTAACATATACTGTATGCCACCAAGTTTTCGTGATTCGAAGTATATAAACAAACGTTGGTGTCGCCAACTTTCACCTACCAACCGCGGTCACTTCAATTAACGGAACACCTTACTGGAAAGTTGAATGTATGCATTTGATACAGAAACTTGTTGGCAGCCATGTTTGTGCTGATCGCGGTGCTGATAGAAGGAAAAAAAAACATTGAACTTTGAATTTTTAAGGCTGTGGGTAATACGTGGCTTGAGCAAAAGCGGACTGGCATTGTCAAGGAGTTTGGAAATGCCAACTATAGCCTTTGGTCCTACTGAACAACCATATCCAATTTTTTTAATCACCCCCCCCTCCCCCGCCTCCAACCTGATAGTCTTTTACACCTGCCAGCGCCTAAAGGCAACGTAAATACGTCTACACACATTTTTCGAATAAACTTAATTAGAGTCATTCATCTAAGTTATAAACGTCACAAGAGCAGTTTAAAGTTGAAAATGAGCAAAAAATTGAACCGGTAATTGTGATACCAGCCCCTAGTAAAACGGGCGTGGTCGGTCCCTAACAGTAGTAGACCCTTTTCATTACCCTTGATTCAAAGAGGATATTCCCACCCTTCGAATAAACCTAGTCAGTCATTCATCTAGGCCGCCCGCACACTGAGCTACTTGGCCGCGCGGCCAGGTTGCTACAGCCAATGAAAATTATTAGTGCGTTGTTTTACATAAACGGTAAGCATTCTCATTGGCTGCAGCGACCTGGCCACACGGCGGCTTAAGTAATAAACGTCACAAGAGTAGTTTAAAGTTGAAAATGAGCAACAATTTATCGGTAACTGTGATACTGGCCCCTAGTAAAACGTGCGTAGCTCGTTGCCTAATAGTAGTAAACCTTTTTCCTTGCCCTTTATTCAAAGAAGATATTCCCACCTTTCGAGTGAACCTGTTTTGAGTCTTCCATCTACGTTAGAAACGAAACAAAAGCATTTTAAAGCTGAAAATGAGCGAAAAATTGAACCGTAACTGTGATGCCAGCCACTAGTAAAACGGATGTGGCTCGGTCCCCTAATAGTGGTAGACCCTTTTCATTACCCTTGATTCAAAGAAGACATTCCCACCCTTAGATATAAACAACTGATATACAAACTACTTTTGTGTAATACTAACGATTCTTGCATAATAGGCCAAATGGCAACAAATCGAGTAATAGTTAGGCCCAATTTTGGTTGCCATCTTTAATGCACAAGGTTTACAGCCTGGCACCCTTCAGAAACTTTAACTGCACATCCTTTTGAGTAGGTGCCAACAAAAAACTGCCCTCACAATGTAAGGTATATTACAATTTCTTTTGTATATCCATATGTGTATTACATGCATTTTTTAACTATAATATTCAAATTAAGCCTATTTTAATCCAGGAAAACGGCAGCTTTTTCCAGTAAGGATCAATCATGAAACCTTTTGTTGCAATTTGTGGTGGGTTAAGTCACCGATTTACTGGCCTAATGCTGCGCGTTTATATGGGGCGTCCGAGATCGTTTCGCCATTTACGTAGAAATAAAATTTCTAATGGGCCACTAAGGTGGGCACGGTAAAATTAGTGGGGGAGAATGAGACAATGTCTTGCCTAGCTCATACCCCCCTACCACCACCACCATCACCGCCATACAGCTTCCCCAGTATGCGAAGGGCTAAAACATTAAAAAAAATTCGCAATGTAAGTCGTCAAATCTTAGACCATAGTCGGATTTTTTTGGCCTGCGGGGGGCCCCCCCCCCACTTACTAAGGCTTCGCTACGCCCCTGAAACCCTGTCATCCAATGCCACTAGCTTATCGCAAAATGACATACAGGGACGCAAGTGACGGGACAACTTTGTCTGGGCTTATTAGTTTTCGAAGTGTAAAGCCAGTGCATATACACGTTTTCACGTCACTCGTCTCTCTTTACGTCCTTTTTTTCTAAAACGCTAGCTGAATGACAAGACCTGAACCTTTTTCATTAAAGGTACGTTCTGCTAAATTCAATAGCGTCCACAGAAACTCCATAATATCCAAATAACTTTCATTTTAGAGCTTGTAAACTGAATTAATCTATGAAATGAAAATTTATATGTATCAGTTAGACGATGGCGTTCGGCAACAATGGTCCTACAATGAAAGAGTTGTACAAAACCTAATAAAATAAAGCCACCGGAAAAAAGCAGCCAGTGAAAAACGGCAGTAGAAAAGACCCTCGGGAAAAATATGCAGAAAAATTTAAGGGGGTAATAATGAAGGAAAGATCTGTGGAGAAAAATTGGCAGGAAAAAAAAGCAACTAAAATCGTTTCCTAGTAATACTCGGACCCTACCTGGTGAATTTCAAGCCAAAGCAACTGATAAACTAATTATGAGCAACAAATGAAAAAAAATACACCAAAAAAAAAGTCGAAACAGTTTTTCCTTCCCGAGACGCCCACCCCCCTCCGAGCTGTTTTTTTCCACGGCTTTTTCCACAAACGAATTAAACTTGGGCTATAAGACACCGTGTCATATTACGATATACCAAAATGCAAGGTTACCATTCAAGATACAGGGCTACTCCACTAGAAATTTACTAGTGTTACGATAAACCAAATTAACTCTTTAAGTTTTAGCTCGTTTGGCATGACTGTTCTTTCATTTAGTGTCACTGTCACAGAATGACATCGCAATACACACGCCAACATCTTATGTGTTAGATGTCATATTGAAATATCCACATAAGCCACGTAAGATTATATATTACAGCCATAATATTTTTCCTGAAAAAAAAATAACAGATGAAGATAACTCTGTCTGACCTTTGGTACGTTCACAAACCTATGAAAATTGTGATATCCGCCCAAACCCAAAACTGGTATAAGAGAAGCCGCCAAGATTCCAAAAAGGGTCAGCCTTTGAAAGTAGTGACATCATTCCACCAGGGAAAGACTGCCAAGGTTAATCCTTTTATCCGTGTTAATCGCACTGAATAATACTTTGGACTTTAAGATTGCTGCCGTCAGTAGCAGTGTTCTAGTTTTCATTTAACTTTCGAGCTATTAGTCGGTGCGATTAACTTGGCTAGTATATAGGATTAACCTTGGAGGCCTTTCCCTTGTTGAATGATATCACTACTGTCAAAGGCCGACCCTTTTAGGAAACTTGGCGGCGTCACGTATACCAGGTTTGGTTTTAGGTGGATAGTTTTAACAGCAGGCTGATAATGCGCCATGGCTTTGTCTGGGAGCACGTGAAACCTCAAAGTAGACTCATCTGCATTCTACACGATACGCTGAAAGTTTAGCATTGTTCGTTCTATCTTAATGACTCGTGCTATAGTCTCTATAGTCTCATGCTGTCTGAGGATAGTGTGTGGTTTTACAAGTTTTAAAAAAAAGTTTTACAAGTTTTTTTTTTCGCACCGCAAAAAAATTCAAATTCAAAATCAAATTAATTCGATTAAAAAAAGGGAGTGGGCCGTAACAAAAGTTATACTTCATATTTCAAATCTTGCTTCTCTCCTGGGAGGGTGTTTAGGCCTAACGCCATCGCGGAAAATTTGGCGTTTATGCGATCATTCACGTGTGGTCCTACATGTGATCTGGGTTCGGTCTAACATTAACGCAATGCCTTTATTCTCATTTGTTTAGGGATTTAGCTTTAATAAGTGTACTAGTTTAGTTTATTTACTTAATCAGAACAACCAAGATTCTAGGGGATAAAAGATTCATTTTCTTGAATGTATGAAGCTTTTAGTCAATTGCTAGCAGAAAAATTACGATCTAAGCTTTAACTAGGTTGTTTCACGGATTTCTGCCCTTGAAGCATTTGAGGGGGGTGGGCCTTAGCTTTGCCGGGGCTGTTAATAGGCGATTTACGGTAACATTATTATTTTTTTTGGAACCCTTCACTAATCTTCGTTACGAGACCATCCGTTCGTGCTAAACGTTTAGGTGACAAATGGCTTACGAGGAGTGCCTTTGACAATCTAAATCAGTTCAGTGAAGTTGGTTTATCAGTAATGTCTGATTGTGTTACTCAAGTAGTCTTGCGTGCATTGTGTTGCTATCTGTGACACAACAGAAGATTAAACACTAAAGACACTGCTAGTGTTCCTATATAATTCGTGTCGAGGCTGAGGAGGTCTTCAAGTATAGACCAACTGAAAAATAATACTAAGGTAATTTACTTTACCGTGACTTCACCTATTAACATGTGAATCCAGCTAAAGAGTTGACACACACAAGAATGAACATTTTCGTAAGGAATTTTATCTGTTTTCATTTGAATATACCGTAGGTCACACCGAGATTGCAACTTAAAATTATTTTTTATTTACCTAACATAATACTTTATCTCATACGTGCGGTGTAACGAGGTAACTGAATAATAGTAAATGATTTGCAAGGCACTGGTTTAAGGTTTATACGAAGCCATGTATGTACACAGTAAATAATTATGCAATTCGTGACCTCAGTATAACTAGGTTCTAACTGACACATACTTCATTCTGATAATCGACTTCAAAGTTTGGATGCGTTTATGGCCTGAAGGTCTTGCTGAAGGACTTTACGGCTGAAGTCAATTTGTTAGTACATATGATGATGTAGTGATAGGATGAAACTGGAAACTTCAACTATCTTCAAACTGTGTGTAGTAACAATGTACATTTTCAGATAAAACCTTGGCACTCTGACTTTTTCAAAAATTGCTGGCAAGCAATGCGTTCATGGTTCTATCTTAATTAGTCAACATGGAGAAACTATTAAGAATCAATAAAATAATTTGAAAATTATGTTATGAACTTTATTTAGATAAAATTTAGCAAAATTATGGTCAACTGAGAGAGTACAACTTTTTAAAGCAGTGTTTAAAGGTACATTCCTCCCAACGCCATTTTTCACGATCCTCCACATCAAGTTATGCCCCATAAGGCTATTTACTTCCGTTAGTCAATCCATTGCTAAAAATCCGTTTTAAAATGTGGCGTCTTGGAGATTTTCTGTTGAATATTGAGAACTATTTCAATTACATCCTGCGATTATATGATCCTTCACGCGATTACAATAACCATGACGTTTCATCTCTGTGTGTGCATGTACTAATTTTTAATCGTTTGCTAATGATTACCATGAGAACAAAAATCTAAAAGACTAATACGGTAAAAATTAAAATTATTTATGCCAATAGATTGCCGAAGAAAAATTGTAAGATACTAGGATAAAAACTTTTAATGTGTAATGTTAAAATACGAAAATCTTTCCAGTTTGCGAAGACATAATTTTTGCATTCATGCTGTGTCGTCTACTATGCCCAAAGCCAACTGAGATAGTAGCTGCGAGTCGCTGTGAGGAACGCAGAACTTAGTTGACTTTGTATTACTACGCCGAGTCTCGCAAAGCGGTGAGAAGGTAACATGCGTGGCAGGAGAACTGAGCGTGGCTGTTAGAAGGCAGGCTGAATATACCTTTAAATTATTTAATTAAACATAGCACGCTAGTTCTGCAAAAAACTTAAGAACTTTCTAAGAATTAAAAAGTAAAATCATGGTGACTGAGAGTGCACACCATTTTAAAGCAGTGTTTAAAAGATTTAATTAAACATGACATGCTATTTCTGCAAAAAAAAAACTTGTTGGTGAGACCTCTGTGAGCCGAGCTATTCGAAAAAAACCCTGCGACAAAGACATGCACTTTCAAAATATTAAAAAGTAAAATCATGGTGACTGAGAGTGCACACCATTTTAAAGTAGTGTTTAAAAGATTTAATTAAACATGACATGCTATTTCTTCAAAAAAAAAACTTGTTGGTGAGACCCCTGTGAGCCGAGCTATTCGAAAAAAAACCCTGCGACAAAGACATGCACTTTCAAAGAATTAAAAAGTAAAATCATGGTGGACTGAGAGTGTACACCTTTTTAAAGCAGTGTTTAAATTATTTTTTCCACATATTTCTCCTTCAAATTCAATGTCTGATATGATTTCATCATTATTCTGTCTGGTATTCGCTTGCACTGATTTCAAAATTAAAAAGGTAGCATCGTCCTCCATGTTTTGTTGATTATGATGATTCAAAGGAGCCCGGTTGCATGGCTATCGGCCCTAAATTCATGTTTTCCAAGATGAGGGAAACCATTCTGAAACTTGCTTGGGTATGTGAGATTGATGACAGGTTACACTCCCATTCACTAGAGGAATCTATGTAGCTCCGTGTGGTTGACTGTCAGATAGAACCTTGTTATGCTGACTTTTTTTTTCCAATTTGTAGATAGAACTTTGGCGTGTTGGGTTTTCGTACTAGGCTTATATAAAAAGTTTATCTCACGATCTTGTATGGTAGAATATGTTACATAGAACCTTATTTTAACAAAAATTCGGTTTTTTTTTAAATGTCAGAACCTTGTTATACTGAGGTCACGAATTATTAACATCCATTTTGACATACATGCATTACTTTTGGATCATTTACACAATAACTAAACACAAGAATTGCGGTAAGAATACGTTACGTACGTCCGATACAACAATTTAATTATTGCATCACCAAAACACGACATGGAGACCGCCATTGTTTTGCTGGAACGCGTAGAAATTAATGCCGACTGACGTCACTCTTCGATTTCGACTCGCAGCCGATTGAGATAGCTCTATTGGCTGTGAGAGCGCGAGCGTTTGACGGCCTTAGCTGGTCACCACAACTGTCGGCCAGCTAAGGCCGTCGGACGCTTGAGCTCTCACAGCCAATAGATCTATCTCAATCGGCTGCAAGTCGAAATCGAAAAGTGGCATCTGTCAGCATTAATTTCTGCGCGTTCCAGCAAAACAATGGCGGTCTCCATATCGTGTTTTGGTGATGCAATAATTAAATTGTTGTATCGGAGATACGTAACGTATTCTTACCGCAGTTCTTGTGTTTAGTTATTGTGTAAGTGATCCAAAAGTAAAGCATGCATATCAAAATGGATGTAATTGCCCTTTAATGGTATAATTTATGTTATCGTCAAAGTAATCCTTAAAAAGTTTTAGCATTACTATGCCTGACAGTTTCAGTTGTTTGTTTGTTTGTTTGTTTGTTTGTTTGTTTGTTTCAGCTGCTCATATCGGCTAATATCTTTAGACGAAGAACAGTAGCAAATGGCGTGTTTGTTCCGCGTGTTTGTTCCACGTGTTTGTTTCTACGAGAATTAAAACGACTGGCTATACTTTTCTTTTGTTCCAGGTAGCAACATGGCATTGATAAAATACATGGCTTGGTGTGTACTTATGACTCTAACAGTGGTCGACTGCTCGAAAATATTGGTGATAATTTTAAGCACAGCTCGTAGTCACTACAATGTCTTTACCCCTATTATAGACGAGCTAGCTAAGCGTAAACACGACATCACCGTTCAGGGTATGTTCACCCGCGACGAACCTTTGCCGAACGTCAGGGAATTGAGGATCACACCAGCTCAGCATGCGTCTGACCCTAAAGTAGCAAAGCAAATATTTTTTGACAGCTTGACGTTAGGTCCCATTGAGGAAATTACGAATTACAAGCACCTGTGTTTCCCGTTCTGCGAAGCCTATTTTACTGATGAAAGTACAAAAACCTTACTGAAAGAGGGACTCCAGTACGACTTGGTGATAGTGGATGCCTTGTTTCCAGAATGTCCTATGGCTGTTGGGTCGCTAGTCGCCAAACACATGATGGACTTGTACACGACTGCATGGTTTCCATGGAAGGAAACGGCTGTGCCTATTCCGCCATCGTATGTGCCAAATTTCCAAACTCCCTTTACTCCCAACATGACGTTCTTCCAGCGGCTGGAAAATGCCGTATATTTTTTCGGAGTTCCTTTCGCTTACCGACATGTTCTGGATCCTGGGTTTCAAAGAGCCATAACGCAGTACTTACCGCAAGCCGGGAGCATCGAAGAATTGGAGAAGAAAATAGTGTTTTCCCTCACTAACGGTGATCCAGTAATGGATGCTCCCCGGCCCTCCCTACCTAACTTCATCCATTGTGGCGGGATGCATTGTAAAAAGGCGAACCCACTCCCGAAGGTAACAATTTGCAATCCGGTGGCCACAGCTTCCTGCCTAGTTGTTAAATAAAAAACAGGGTGAGAATAACAAGATTATTTTTTACAACAGAATTTAAAAAAAAAATCTTTTTAACATAGTAATCATTTTGAACCGCAATTTCTCATTTCTTTAAAGAAATATTATATATAGTGTTAGAGTAAATAGATGCAAACCTGTTTACGTTACCTTTTTGACTTGGATCTCAAACTGCCTGAGTGGGGAATCGAACCCACGACCTTTGGAACCAAAGGCTGAAGTCCTACCGCTGAGCCATACTGACACGGCCGTGTGATTGCGTGTGATGCGTGTGACACAGCCGTATGATCGCGTAGACCCTGTCGTTATGGCTCAGCGGTAGGACCTCGGCCATTGGTTCCAAAGGTCGTGGGTTCGATTCCACTTCAGACAGACTGACATATAAGTCCAAAAGGCAACGCAAATAGTTTTGCATCTGTATTTATTTTATTCTTGTTGAGCCTTTGGCTTTCCGTCCTTAATTAGTGTTAGAGTAATACCTTTGCAGTACATTGTTCATAATCGCCTTATTTCCCGCAAACAGTTTCTTCCAGTTGTTTCCAGTTTTTCTGGTTTATTCCATGCGAATAATTGCTTTTACTTTTTTTTCGTCAAATTTGTCGGTGCTATGTTAAAAATCCCAAACTAGGTATAACTTTTTAATGCTATTGAAAAGAATTGATTAAGAAGTAGAAGTGATTAATCGCCTGCAATATTTTCAGTTCTGTTTTCCTAAAGCAATAGAAAACTTTGGATAATTTAGTTTTCTTATAGAAAACAACTTTGGTTAATCCAATTCAAAAACTTAATTGAATTGACACTTCAAGCGAATGTCCAAATTTTGTCTTATTGAAACAATAGGTAACCACTTGAAGTTTACAGAAACGCATGATGCTGTACAATTCCCTTACCTTACAATTTTTATTTAAACCAATTATTTTTTTTTTTTTTAAATGACTATTTAAATCAAATAAACTTGATAGAAAATAGATGAGTATTTTTTTTCTTCTGTACAGGAGTTGAATGATTTTGTAGAAAGTTCTGGCGAAGACGGCTTCATCTTGTTTGGATTAGGTTCCAATATGAAATCGGAGTATTTACCAGCTGAATACGTGCAAACTATTTTAGCCACATTTGGTAAGCTAAAACAAAAAGTCATTTGGAAATTTGAAGCAAAGCTAGAAAACGTACCTAAGAACGTGAAGATTGTTAACTGGATGCCTCAACAAGACTTGCTAGGTACGTATTTGACACAATTCTTATTGTGTACGCGGGTTTATCCGAGTCCTGTAGTATTTTATGAGCGGCTACGTTTTCCTGGCGGGGGCGGCATTAATCGACGGCCACCATTGTTTTTATAACCATCTTGGATATCAACAAGGCACTCTGCTACCCAAAACATACAATTGATTATCTGTGTCGTTCTGGGGCGAACTCAAGATAGGCTGCGGACACTATAGTTGCTAATGCACAAGGAAGAGGGGGGAGGGGGGGGACGTAGTCGCACGCGTCAAACGTAAATTTTTAGTGGTGAGCGGTGCGATGCAGAGCAAACAAGCATCTCATCTGGCCACAATTAATGTTTGTCGTCCAAATCTGATTCGTTACACATTTTTCCGTTCATTCTCCGCAATCATTTATGTTCCTATGATATACCATAAATCGCCTACTTAAACACCCACATGCTGTTAGAAATATTTTGATGAAAAAAGGGGAGGGCCGTAAAAAAGTTATAATTCGAATCTTACTTTCGTCCAGGGAGGGTATTTAGGCCTAACTCCATCGCGGAAAATTCTGCGTTTATGCGATCATTTGCGTATAGACTACGTGAACTGGGTTCGGTCTAGCATTAACGCAATCAATGCGTTTCTTCTCATTTGTTCAGAAATTTTAGTAACCTAGTTTACTTTGTTTCCTTTATCTACGAAGCTATTAGTTGATTGTTGTGCAGAAAAACCACGATTTAAGGGGATGAACCATTGATATCCGTGAATGTATGAAGCTTTTAGTCAATTTCAAGCAGAAAAATTACGATCTAGAACACTTTAAGACCATAAATGGTGAAATAACCTAGTTAACGGCCCTTCCCTCCCTACCCCGCGCCTCGGGGTTGTAACTTGGTCTTTTCACGATTTCTGACCTAAAAGCTTTTATTTGGGGCAGGGTGGCATAGCTTTGCCAGGGTTGTCAATAGGCGATTTACGCTATTATGAGTCCGTATGTTGGTCATTTTCTAAATAGTATATCCTTTCATTGCTGAACAGTTTCAGAAAATGTAAGCAGTTTCTGACTTGTAAACACAAATTAGGAAAATACGTATAGGATTACGTAACAGCTGAAAACGATGTTTCAAAGATAACAGTCATATAATTTTATTTTAAACTTACTTTTCACAGAAAGCATGTTGAAAATGTCAATAATTTTCTGTACTGGGGGGGGGGGGGGTTCTGTCGGGCGTCAATTATTTCCTACTAAATCTTTAATGTAAAATTGGGAGCTTGTCTCTGAAGGAGAGGTAGCTTTAACCCAAAAGAAGTAAAAAGGGATATCTTCAAACCAAAATAAGTTATGAAGCAATTGGTTCCCACTGGGAAGAATTTTGACTGCTAAACATTATTGTTGTAGAGTATGAATAACGATGTAGACATCGATACATCAACCTATGGTCCTACACCTTTACTCTGATGCTGGGGTGGACTCCATTTGAGCAACAAATGGTGCAGTAGTACACCATGTTCAAGTAATTTCACACTAGCTGTACAGTTGTACCTGAGAGAACCTCACATAACTTCACTAAGTATGTACCATGACAGGCAAACTAGGCCGGTATCTGATCACCTTCGAACCTCCAACTTTCGTTCTTGATCAATGAAAACATTCGTGGCACACGCTTCCGCAGTAGTTCGTCCTGCGACCGTCCAATAATTTCATTTCCAGGTTGCAATATGAATGGCCTTGTCTGCCCCTATTAATCATCACCTCAGGTTCTGAAAACCAACAGAATAGGACCGAGGTCTACTCACTCCTATTCCATTATCCCACACTGGGCTACGCGCGCGGGACGCCCGTAACAGAATACAGATAGCACAATTTTAATTTCTGGTCATAATGCCTCTCCATCTCGGTTATGGTTACAAGATAAAAAGTAAAAAACGGGGAAATCTCGAAGACCGAGTCAGTATCCGGGTTGCAAAGTGAATATTGCTGATTAGGCTAATAACTGAGTCTTTGAGCCTTTCCTGGTTTGAACACACTAAAATGGTTAAAATGACCATCAGTTCTCAGAAACACTACGGATAAATTCATTTTTCCACAATCTCAAATTTCGAACATTAGTAAACAATATTCAGCGAATGTTCGACAGTTTTGAAGGACATGTGTCACATTCACTTCGTACTGTCTTCATCAGGCTACGCTATGGCTACACAACATCGAATTAAATGGGAGTAAACCAACACGCTAATTTCATCGAATTCAGCTGATGCAAAACATCTAAGATGCTTACAATTCCCGGAAATCCTTGACCATCCTAAACATTGTACGAAGAGACCCTTTTGAGCTGCTGTGCACAAAATGGAGTGAAGAGCCTGACAAGTACCAGAGGCTACAATCGCGGCAACTTTTGAAAAGCGACGAGCGAGTGCTTTATGTAAAGCCAGCAAAAAACACAACCTAAAGCCTGAAAAAGAAAGAAGCACAACCTAGGGCGTGACAGTTTTGAAGGAAAGGTGTCACATTCATTCACTTAGGAAGTGAATGTGACACCTTTCCTTCAAAGCTGTCAAAAATTCACTGAATATAGTTAACTAATATTTGATATTCGCGATTGTACATTGCAAAAATCAATTTTATCTGTAGCGCTCCACTGGTTTTTCTTTTATCTTGAGACCACGACGAGGGAATATATGGCCGAATTGGCATCGTACACAGCCAAAGATACCAAAGTACATATCTGCGCACGAGGTCATTTTGCATTGTACACCCATTGTTGCACCACACATGGCCGAAAGTTAAAATTTTCCTTTTTATGTTGCGGGCGTCTTGCCTGTTACTTCAGCGAACCGTCCGTCCTCGCAAAATAATTCTGCTCCAACTTATGCAGAACTTTTAAAAAAACATATGGGTAACTGGCTGTCATTTTTGTCAGCGCTGATTTGAAGGTAATATTTGTCAATTCTTATGTCTTTGTTTTAATCTTTAGCCCTATTTTACATGCCTAAACGCAAAAAGAACGATTGATGTCCGTTTCGCAGAAAGATTTTAGAAACATTTTAGTTACATTTTTTCTCACATTCCTGTTAGCAGATGGAATGAAGTGTCCCATTCAATTTCTTTCCAAATAAGGATTTCTTCTCTCAACATTATGTAACAATTTCCTCCATTTTTGGTACAATCAGTTTGAAACACGCGCACAAATTAATTTAGGAGCTGTTGTATGGAAGAAGTAGAGTGGCAGTGTATTCAGCGCCACTGAAATACATAAAATCATTTACTCAAGGAATCTGAAGCGTTCTCTTTGCAAAGTGTTTAAAATAGGACCACGAAGTCAGATGAAAAAATACCGAAAAAGGTCCTTTAAAGAAAAGTTGATTCTGCAGTGAAACTTAAATTATAATAGACATGTCCACTACCTCATTTTTTGTAGGTCACCCTAAGATTCGCCTGTTTATCACTCACTCTGGTCTCCTGAGTCTTCAAGAAGCTATTTACCACGCAGTCCCGGTCATCGGAATTCCTTTCTTTTCCGATCAAGATGGAAACAGTGCTAGAATAAAATATCTAGGTATCGGAGAACGGTTGGACTTCTTTGACATAACTGCTGAGCGATTATATCAACTCATTACCAAGGTTGTAAATGACAAAAGGTAAGTTTAAACTAGGGTGTCCAATAATGATTTTTGGATTCGTGGTCTAATACTCAGTGGGATTAGCTTTGCAACTAATGTAGCAAACTTGCTGACGGCCATTTTTGTTCTTGATTGGCTGAAACTTGGCAGGTTCTTTCAACCTTTTGGGTTTTGTTTCTGATTTGTGGTTTCCGATCCACTCCCAGCTAATATGCTAACCCGACACTACGCCAAAATCACTGTAAAGTTGCCATTAAGTAATAAAGGGATATACCTCCCAGCGCCATTTTTCTGGATCCTCCATATCAAATACGGCCCCAAAGGTCTATTTACTTATCATTAGTCTTTCCCTTGCTAAAAATCCGTTCTAAAATGTGGCGTCTATAGGAGACTTTCTGTCGAATATTGGGGAACTTTATTTACGTTCTTCCAGAACGATTATGATCCGTTGCGCGCCTACAATGACCCTGAAGTTTTATCCGTGAGTGCGCAGTACTAATTTTAATCGTTTGCTAGTAATTACTATGAGATCAAAAATCTAAAAGACTAATGCAGTAAAAATTACAATTAATTATTTCAATAGATCGCCGAAGCAAAATTATAAGACACTAGTCTATAAAATTATAAATTGTGATTTTAAAATACAAATATCGTTCCGGTTTTTGACGACACAATTAATGCGTTCACGCTGGCTTGTCTATTGCTGCAATGCCAACTGAGACAGTAGCTGCATTTTTTGCTGCGGGGAACGAAGCTATTGTCTCAGTTGACCTTGGCTATGGTAAATGCGTGGATGCGATTGGCGCACGGCTGTTATAAGGCAGGCCGGATGTTGCTTTAAGATCAGCAAAACGTACTCACACCAGAGATGCTGAACTCCATACCTCCAATCCTGGACCAGATTTGATTTTCAGGGGGTGTAGCGCCTCTCCAATATTTTTGTTCAGGTGGCAAAATGGTTGGCAAAATAAAATAATAATGAATTTTTACTAGCCGGAAAGCTAATTGGCTGTGCCCACTTCCCAAAATTATACAGAACAAATAATACGTTTGCCAATAATTAGATTTTAGTGGGCTGGTGCTTCCACCCAACCTTGGTGCACCACTGTGTGCACAATGCTGAAGCTAAATTTCTTAGCTCGTGTAAGTAAAGCAACTTACGGCGATATAGCTGTATAATAAGAACGACAGGTATACGAGGGAAATACAAATGTGTGCGCAAAAAGTCGGCAAATTTTGGGATATTCATTGAGTAAGCAAATTTATTACGCCGGCATATCTGGTTTGCACCGCTCCAAATTGCAGGCTTTCTGACTTCCCTGCCCTGCGCAAGCACACTAGGCTCCGCAATTATTTTTAAAAGTAAACTAAGGAAAAACACAATGAAACAAACACTGTGGTCTGAGAAGACGTAAAAATTCCAGTATTATCACGAGTCCCGGAGTTTCGCCCAAATATTGTTCGCATCAGTTCGTAAAAGATAGCTTGCTCACAAAACGAGACGGTTTTGTGGGTTAGGGACCATAAACACATAATCGATATTGCCATCAGCATAGAGTGGCCTGTCAATGGGGATCCATACCTAGCTTTTTTTTTTTTTGGGGGGGGGGGGGGGTAATGTTGAGTTTCCAAAGGAAAACATTCATGCTGTCAGCATGGTCATGAGGAAAAACATGTAAATACATTCGATGGTTCGATGTATAAAGGCTGATAAGGTATTTGCCAGCCAAGACGACAGAGCGATTACGCGGAATGATCTGTCATGAGAGTTTGGTGACGTCATATGGGGAGGCAGAGCTATGATTGGACAAGAGATGGATGACCTTGTCAAATGCTAGCAAGGACGTTCCAGCGCTAAGTTCTTAAATATAATCAACCATATCACTAAATGCGATGTATTAAAGTCAAGCCAGCCAAATAAACACGCCAAATAAGGATTACTCAACAACATACACTAAAACATGATGTTCGAATGTAACAATGACGGACAGATTGAATCGATGGGTGGATGGTTTATTCTGAAGCAGTACCATTCTGGATCATACACCCCATTACTCTCATACATGAAGCAGAACAAACACTTAACTAAACTTAACTAAACACTAACAGCCGTATTCCAGAAATCCACTCAAGTGTGAGTTTGAGAGAGCAAATATGAGTGCAAACATTTAAGGTAAGGGTCAACAATTGTAGCACAACCTCAAAAGCGAATGTGAGTGTCCTGACATCTGAGGGTATTTCTATAGATGCGTTTTGACCCTTACACTCACATTTAGCCCAACTCACACTTGAGTGAATTTATGTAATACGCCTGTAAGAGTCTGCCCGTGAACAAACACCTAAGACACTAAACGAACCTAAACAATGCAGTTGCCCGAGAGTTTGCGAAACGACGATGCAGCGCGGCGCAAGTGTCGATAATTACACGAGCCTGAATAATAACTTTTTAATAATGATATGAACTTAGCGGGCGGACAACTAGCATAGTCCTCGACAAAGGTACATTTTTAGTGATCCGAAAATGAGTGCCGCTTATACTCCCGATACCTCAGATGTATTATAAGACACTATAGTGCCGTAAGTGAGCTTTTGAGACGTCGTCTAACCTTAAAGCACGATAGCACGGTTATCAAGTCACCAAGCTGCGGATGACAACTTAACTGATCATCCTGCATAGCTTGACTCACAGGACGTGTTTTGCATTTGTTGCAAAATTTATTGAAAATAAGTTAGTTTGAACTTAATCTGTTGCAGAAAATTAAACTAAGGGACATTTTTAGTGATTTGAAATCAGCACTCGCTTATTTTCCCGATACCTCAGATGTATGATCGTGCTTACGTGAGCTTTTGATACGAGACGACTGCTAACGTTAAAAAACGAATTTCAAACATTTGTGTCTAGTTTTCTTAACACGCTTGCACTGGTTTTCTTGCGCTTGGCTAGTTCAGTGACCAGTAGCAATTCCCAAAGCGACAAAACTAACAATGCATTAAGAACTGGCGAAAACGTGGTGCGCTACAGTTTGTTCCACATTTTTTTTAGCAAGAAACTGACTGTATAACGCTACGTCTTCTTCCACTTAGTGTGTAAAAACATGTACATATCACACTTGTAGACTCGACACAGTTACTGCGTAGCGTCTATGAGTGTGATACCCACATGTTTTTGAACTCGAAGTGGAAGGAGACGGGGTGTTAAACAGTCAGTTTACTGCAAATAAAATATGGAACAAACTATTGAAAAGTATAAATGTATGGTAGTTCCCAAACTAACGCCATTCGATAGAAAATGATGAGGAATGTGCGGCCTTTTCATATGGTCATTAGCTGAGGAAATGACCTTCAAGTCCCAAGTTTAGTATATGTTTTGCACTGACTATACCTTGGCTGCACGAACAGTCTCGATTGGGAGGAAAAACTTATGATGGTGCTTTTGTCGTTTTTTGCAAATTAAGTCTAATGTAAGCGTATATAACATAACTGTCTTTTTTATTTTCAGTTATTACGACAATATGAAGAAATACTCCGCCATCTTCAAAGACCACCCAGACAGGCCAGTTGATCGGGCCGCATTTTGGATCGAATATGTTATTCGTCACGACGGAGCATACCACTTACGTACTGCGGGAGAAGATCTCAATTTCTTCCAGTATTTTCTTTTAGACGTTGTAGGATTCATCCTCTTCGTAGGACTTGTTTTATTAGTAATCGTTGCTTTCAGTATAAAATACCTAATGCGTGCACTCTGTAAGCGAAAGCAGTCACGAATTAAAGAGACTCATAAGAAAATACAGTAAATAAAAGCACTGTCGTGTAGAGTGTTTGATCACACAATTATTGGAGGGAACTTAAAGGTATATTTGTATTTTTTTTTTTTTGTATTTTATATTCGTGGACTTTTACTTTTCATTGGTAGAAGATCTCAATTTCTTCCAGGATTTTCTTTTAGACGTTGTAGAATTCATCCTCTTCGTAGAACTTGTTTTATTAGTAATTGTTGCTTTTAGTATATCTGTGCGATTAAAAACGTACGAGGTGCGTGCATGTGTGTGTGTGAACCTCTACTCAATTTAGAGGGAAATTAAATATTATTTTATGTATTTTATATTCGTGGATTAAAGAAGGAAGGCCAAAGGCTCAACAAGAGTTAAATAAATACAGATGCAAACCTATTTACGTTACCTTTTGGACTTATATGTCAGACTGCCTAAACGTGTAATCGAACCCATAACCTTAGAAACCAAAGGCCGAGGTCCTAATGCTAAGCACGGCCGTGTCAGTATGGCTCAGCGGTAGGACTTTGGCCTTTGGTTTCAAAGGTCGTAGGTTCAATTCCCCGCTTAGACAGTCTGACATATAAGTCCAAAAGGTAACGTAAATAGGTTTGCAACTGTATTTATTTAACTCGACAAGCACCACTTAGGAATACGATGCTGACAAATTTCCAACCGAAGATTAAAAAGGTTAGAAATTGGAGAGCAATAGTCCGTGGCTGGTCAAAGGTAAATTTGTAGCATAGTGACTAAAGAAGGTTTTACTTTGAAGAAACATTTTAAAATAAAGTCAGCTTTTCTGAAAACTTTGGAAATTACATTGTGAGCATTGGAGTGAAACTTACGGGATTTTTAAAAAGGGTCGCCTGACGATGTGTCAATCAAAATGCCTAGGTCATAATGAGAGGGCCATACTGCCGTTAAGATGGGACCATAAGTAAAGTGTTAATTATTATGCACAAAATGCAGAATTACACAATTTTCAGGAGTTCGCTTTCAGACGTCCAATCGGAAATAACGTCCATGTCTGTTCAAGGCTTAGGTGCATGGGTCGACGGGAAAAGCAGTTTTAAAGCAGTGGCACACCTCCGATTCAAGGAGTTGATATATAAAACGTAGGTTACTAATGAAAAGGTTGAAAAGGGGTGAGCTCAGAACAGATCCCTGTGGGATCCCAGAACTATAATGTTTACCCAGCCACTCGAGTGCCTACGAAGGTAAACACATTGACGTCTGTTATATAAACATAAGCACTGATCCAGGCAATAGGGAGATCAGGAAAGTGGAGGAGGATAAGCTTTTGGAGCATCTTGGTATACGAAACAGAGTTGAAAGCTCTTTGAAATAAAAATCAAGGTCCCAGGCCATGCCTGCATCCAGGAACAAAGTTAAGGGGTTATAAGTCTCTAACACGTTTGGGAGTGACTGCTCGGGAAAAATACATGATGTTCCTGGATGCATGCACGACCTGAAACCTTGAACCCTTCTCATAAACTGCGTTGACATTTTTCTTACAAAAAGGAAAGGTTCAAGAGGGAAATAATTTTGAAAAACTAAGAAATGTGGGGTGACATGAGATGACGCACAGTTTTTAAGGAAGAGCAATGAAATGCCATCAGGGCTCCAAGAGCAATGATATGTTAAAGCGAGAAAGGCATGTTTAATGCTAATAGTCTGGAAGGGACCAGATAGGGGCTGAGCTGGAAAGGGACAGGAATGAAAGTCGGCATGATGGTAGAGGCAAGGGTAAGAATTACATTCCGTTGTAATGTCGAGGTCATTTTGAAGAATAGCCCCGTGAGGTGTCCTAAGGCAGCTGGCAGGAGTGGTCTTCGTGTTTCAATGTAAATAGGCAAAAAAGGCCTTGGGATCAAATTTGGCTTTGCAGACGAGGGATTCCTCATGACGAGCTGAGATCGAAACTGCTTCGTTACATGTGGCACGCTTTAAAAGTGGCATGATTTGTAGAGGGTTACGATGCAAAATGGCATTATACTAGGCATGTTTTTCCCATTTGATCAGTTTTCTGAGGCAGTGATCGAGCCTAGGGGTAGACAGTGGAATGAAAGTAATGATGAGGTCTTCAAGAATTTCTAATTCGGTATCTACGTCCCCACCTTCGATTTCAGTAGGCCAGTCGATGCAGTTGATAAAACCGTTGAGGATAATATAATCGGCTTTCTTGAAGTTAGGTTTGAATGGGGTTGAAAGGTTAGCAGAATAAGCAATGTCAGCTGCGAAAAGAAGAACATCGTGGTCACTTCGACCAAGTGGAGGGGCACGACTGTTGCGGTAATCTTGAAGGCTAAACATGAAGGAACTTGAGGGAACTTGAAGAAACTTGAAGGAACTTGAGGAATTCATAGGTGGTGCTTTGATTAGACTGTGAAGTTTGAGACGTTGACCAGTTGACGGTGGGAAAAATGTAGTCTCCTGCAAGAATGGTAAGGGCGGTTGAGGAAGATAAAATAAAATTAGAAGGTCTGGCCAGCCGTGTTACAGAGAAATTCTAGGTATGCTGTAGCAACAACCGATTTGAAGCTGGCGATTACCGCTCAGATGGAGACGCCACTGCATGAGTTCCCATTCACAGAAGATGTCTTTGTAGGACCCAATAACGGAAGAGGGAATGTTTGACCTGTCATAAATTTCAGCACTACCGTGATGCGCAAAGTCCCTGTCACAGAAGGAAAGTGTGAAGCCAGAGATAGCCAACTGGAGTTCGTCGTATATTCAGTGTGATGAGTTTCAGTGATGTAGGTGATGTCTGGGTTTTGCATGGCAATGATTGTGAACGTCTCAGAAGACTTATGAAATGAAAGTTGCTGTGAGCATGGGGCAACATTAATTCTACATACCTCTGGTGGTGTGGGAATGGAGGGTCCTTGGGTTAGTGAGCTAAATGGGGGGACTAAAGGGGGACTATTTGTTAAAGTATTGTTCGTAACCCCAAAAGTATTGCTCGGTATTGTTAAAAACATTGTACGGATGGTTTATCTCATGTTTTCGCCAGTGCATGTTAAGCGTTGGTCGGTTTACCGAAAATGACGTACTGCAATGGTTACGTATCTGCGTAGCGTAACTCCTTCATACAAATAAAATACATTGTTATTGCTAAAGAAATACGCAATATCCATCAACACAGTTAAGAAACAAACAAGACAATTATTTATCTAAAATGTGTAGAATTAATACTTGGCTTTTTGTGAGTAATTAGTTATTTTTAGTTTGCGTTAAAAGAAATTATTTGACTAGAAAATCAAAAAATCAAAAAACAACAACCACAACAATCACAACATCACTTACTAAAATAACGGTTATCTAAACAGGAACCAGTGCCAAAAATACGTACGTGTAAAGCGTCAACAAAACCTGGCAACCCAAACCGTAACTAGGGCCATCGTCACTTCCACTGTCGACATAATGGAACAGGCTCCGCTTTCTTCGCTGTTTGGCTGTTTGGCTAAAATGGGTCGGCCTTTGAAAGTAGTGATAACATTCAACCAGGGAAAGGCTGCCAAGGTAGCTGGGCCAAATCCCCCAGTAAAATAAAAAAAAATTGCCTTGTAATTTCTAAACAATAAGAGACAGCTGCTTGGGGTTCAGACCACTGGAAAGCTGGCAAAAAAAACCTTAAAAATGGAGTAATCAAACGTCAAAATCGGTCAATGAGATGTGAAAATATCTTCAGTTTGGTTTATTACCGATCTATGTGTGGATTTTATCTACCGTTCCCGATTTATACCGATATTGCAAACGTCGGTCCAAGGCAACCTCACGTAATTCCCGATTTATACCGATATTGCAAACGTCGGTAAGGAATTACGTGAGGAATTCTGAATCGGTAATCGGGATCAGCCCAGCCTTACAAAATACGCTTTTAGATGTTTACAGTTAACAGACACATGTATGCTAGTCAGGCCTGAATGATGATTTAATCATCAGGGGGCATGGCCCGAATCCTTACGCCACCTCTTTGTCATCAATAATCAATCTTTTATCAATGCCTTTACCAATTAGAAACGGCTCTCTGTCTCGTTGTTGTTTGGGTTTTGGCTCTTGGCTGTTCGCCCATTTCGTCGCTGTGATGGTTCCTCAACCCCATGTCCGATTCCGGATATGTTTTTTGATAAACCTTGTCAGGCTCGGACTGGCCATAGTGACCAATGCCACAGGCGCCCATAGGCTATTATACTTTCGGCGCCCCTTTTGTAGTCTATTTTCTCTCCTTCCCACTAAGAAAACTGAATGTGTTTGAAATCCCTATCCAGTGATGCCCTTTCCTTTCAGGCACAAATTACCTTCTCTATTGTTCCTCCTTTTAATTACCATTTTAAAGCATTTTAAACTACTCCTCCCCCAACCCACTCCAAAATTTCTAAAAATAGTATAACTTGAAATATAAGAAGGGTGACCTATGTTGAAGAATGCACTCCGAAGCCAGAAATGACGACAGAATATGAAATAAGCAACGCTTCTGAGCTCGACCGCAGACTCACCAAGCTCCCCAAGATTGTGTTTGGGGAGCTTAGAGCGCTTCCCAAAACCCCTACGGATGGAGGAACAATCACTTCATCAGTTCCCGTAAAATGCATGGCGCCCCTCACCAGTCATTTCGATAAATGGCACAAACGCCCTTTCCTCCACAGTCCGACTCTGAATCTTGTCCAGTCTCCCGTGCTACTGCATGCAAAGTGTGGTTTGAATAGTCCTTGTGGTTTTCTCATGATGCGCGGTCTAAGATTATATTGGAGTGTGACCATAGCGCAGCTTCGCTTCAAAGAAACCACCACATGATATGCTGTCACGGCATATATCTGGCTTGCGTAACTCCTCCACACTAAGTTGCATCGTTACTGTGAAATTAACAAAATTACGCCAGACCCATCACCAAACATAACGGGAATTATTTATATGATATATGCAATTTCTGTAGAATTAATACTCGGCTTCTATTTTCGAGTAATTAATTTTAGTTATTCCTAGTTCGCTTTTAAAGAAGGTATTCGACTTACAAAATGAAAAAAAAAAACACAAAATCATAAAATCACATCAGTTACCAAAACAACTGATATCTAAACAAAAATCAACACCAAAAATGTTTTAAAGTTCAAAGGTAAAACTTCAGCATTTGCTAGGTTACAACCAAAAACGTAAAGAATCCAGAACATTGTAATTAAGTAACAAAAAAATCACGTTATGTGCAGCTACCAAAAGCCGTGATATCGAAAACAGTAAATTGTAAGAAAAAACCCGCCAAGTTCCAGCCATTAAACGTCTGTGATATCAAAACAGAGCCAAGTTTCAACTCATCAGACATACAACGCAACTTTAAAACTTGGCGGATTTCAGCAAAGAAGAATGATAAGTCGCTTCATCTTTGGATTTCAGGCCTTTTATTTGGAAGGCCCAAGACACACAACCAGCATCAAGATAAGCGCTATTTCATTGTTGTTGTTATTGTTGCTGTTTCATTATTGTTTCACGCGACACAACCGAATTAACGCAACATCAACGTAGAAACCACTTAATATCTACCCTTGTAGAAGCGGTCAATCTGACAATTAATCTGCTTTGGGTTAACAAAAACTATTTGAGAACTGCTAACTCAGTAACAAAACACGCAGGTGCCGATTTTCGTAACATCAGGGGGGGGGGTTACAAATAATCTAGACACACGCTAGTGTGTCACCGCCAAGTAACAGTAGATCATCCCATTGTAGACATCCGATTGTTAAAAAATTGATTGTTAATGATAAAAAGGCGGCTCACTATTGCAGACATATTGTTAACTGTAAGCAACTGAAAGCATATTTTGGCATGTTCAGGATAAATCCCAAAGCGACAGAAATGTTTCAAATTGTGGAAAATGTAAGGGGAAGGGTCAGAGATTAAGAAAAATTAAAATTTAAAGGATGAGTGTCCACCAATCATAGACAAAAAGATGCGTCAATAACGTTGTTTTTATGTTACTGTCTAGCTAGTTAGCTGGCTAGGTAGCTAATAAGATTTTTCCCGTGTTAAATCCCATAGATTTGGCTAGCGCAAAATTGAGAAGGCCTACGTACCTGAACTTTTGCACACGGATGCAAGGTGATCTGAGGACGGTCCTTTTGTTGGTTTGGGGGTTGTAGGGGTCAGGACAAATGCGTGGGAGGGTTTTGAAATTTGCCACCGGCGAACTTAAATTTCGTTTCTTTACCAAGTTGCAAACAAAGATTTTAAGCAACAATGGCTTGAACAATCAAGACTGGTCCTTATATTTATTGTAAAAGCCTGGACGAACTAAAAACTGAACTGTAACGAAGGACAAAATAAAGAAACATTAACGTTGCCATGGATTGCGTAAGAATAAAGGGATGCACATTAGCTGATGGTTACGCAATAATACGAGCATACACAAGCTAATGGTTTTTTTTTGTTAATAACCCCAAAATAAAATGCTTTGCGTTCTGCTGTTTTAGTAAGAGCAACCTTCGGGGGTTTCTGCATGACTAAATGTGAACGAAATCTTGAAAAATTAGGGGGAAAGTGCAGGGATAAACAAAACAACTGAAGGGGATGCGCTGATTGAGCGAGCGAAGCGAACGAAATCAAGATTGTTAGCCAGTGTGTGCAAAAATGGGATTGAAGCATCTTAAACAGACGGTGTAACCTTATGTACGTTCACAGTCCTATGAAAGTTGTGATATACACCCAAAACCTAAACTGGTAGAAAAACCCGCCAAATTTCCAAAAACGGTCGGCTTTTGAAGGTAGTGATAACATTCCACCAGGGAAAGGCCGCCAAGGTTAATCCTATTAGCCAAGTTAATCGCACCGAATAATACTTTGGACGTTAAATGAAAACTTGAAGATTGCTAGTAGCAATCTTCTAGTTTTCATTAAACTTTCGAACTATTAGTATGTGAGATTAACTTGGCTAATAGGATTAACCTTGGGCGGCCTTTCCCTGGTGGAATGATATCACTACCTTCAAAGGCCGACCGTTTTTGGAAACTTGGCGGGTTTTTCTACCAGTTTTGGTTTTGGGTGGATACTGTTATACGCCAAACGAACAGATAATGTAGTTTAGCACGCTGTTCTGCAGTGGCTCAACAAAGGTCAACGTCAGAGTTGTAAAAATGAATTCTGTAAATTGATAAAGCCAATCTTTAACACTATTTCCATAAAATTCACTGTACTAGCATCGTACCCGGCTTCGCCCTGGGTTTTCCTTCGCCCGTGGTTTGGTTTGGCCCATGTTTGTTTCCCAGTTTTCGGTCGGTGTTGCGTGAACATTAACTGCAACTGGCTATTTTTCTTCCTGTAAGTTTCCCTTTTCCTCCCATCATCTCCCACCCCTTTTATCCCTTCATCTCCCTGACCTCACCATCCCCTCTCCCCTCTCCTCCCTTCCTATCCTGTTACCCACACAGACGCACTGCCCCACTCCCTGTTTATCGCTTTGGCTTGTGACGTCATTTATCACTGTTGCCTGAGCTTGGTTGTTGTTTGGGATGTTGTTGTTCAATTAATGGATAATCATATGCTTATTGGTGAAAGGCGCACTACCCCCACACACGGGCATTTGCCATTCAGGCCCTCCTCCTCACTCTCAATTTATCGCTTTGGCTTGCGCAATACCGTGTGAAAAATAACTACCCTTCGTGCATGATGTCATTTAAGACATGCCTCTGCGATGACCGCGCAGAGCAAATTGTTATTCGAGGCAACAACGTACCAGTTTCAACTTCTAGCCAAAGAAATGACACACTCGCCAGTTTTGATTGTAGGGGTTCTCCGTCCGGGGTTCGTCGTTGCTTCATTTCTGCTATGAGACTTAGGTTTGTAATGTAAGATTCGAAAACACAGCCATAGCCACACCATCCAAACAAACATAGCCGAACCAGCCAAATAAAAAAAAAAAACGTAGCAATGCGCCAAGTTTTAAAGGTACGTTTAAAAGTTACAATTAAAGTTACAATTTGTTGTATTTGGTTTAGAATATTATTTACGCCCAGATGCCTGAAAGTCTCGGCTTAACAGACACTCTGTTAGCAGTCCCAGAATTTGAATTTGAGTTTATTTCCCGGAAAACCTTGTCGGGAATCCTTAACCCTTTCACGCCTGGCGTAGTCAAATGGCTGCAGCTGCAAGACGGAGGAAGACGTAAGTCCCTATGCACACCGCGAGCTTTGTGAGGGGGCCCCGGTGACCCCGAGCAACGCGAGCAGCAACAGCCCAGTGGTCTGCATCCTCGTCACCAAACCAAGCGAATGCCGGTTCGAATCCCGCGACCAATTTAAAAAAAGGTCACCAGAATTAATTCGGGCATGAAAGGGTTACCAAGCTGTGTTTTGGGTAGATAGTTGCTTGTCGTTAACAGACACACGGTACCTTCCTAAACGACCAAACAGAGCTTACCAAACGCACCACTGTTGGTGACAGTTTGGCTCATTCCCTGCTAATATCCGTATTGATGCGGCGTGATTGACGTCAACATCGTCAGCGATGAATCTGTTTCGTCAAAACTGTTACGTTGCGCATGCTCAAAACTCCACCCCAGCAAACCACCTCCCTGAGATGTTCGCAGTTTGACATTGCTCTCGCCTGTTCACATCTATTAGCCAATCCTGGTCAAATCCATTAGCCAGGTCAGGTCGCGGTGAAGGCATGACGTATCGAATACTCTGCTGAGCTTGTTGAGCTGTACTGTAGTTTAGGAAGGTATTGAACGGCTGACGCAACATCACTGCGCACGCGCGACGTCAAGTTTGGAGCCAAACTGTCTGTAACAGTGGTGCGTTCTGTTCGCTCTGTTCGGTGCTTTAGGAAGGTACTGACACATTTACTAGTTAGGCTGCTTGTTTGTTTGTTTATTGAGAGCCAAAAGACCCTACAAGTCATATGCTCTATATTAAAAACTAACTCAACACTAAGTTTAAACCTACAAAATTCCGGGAAGATCAAAATGAACATGCCGATAGGGCAAGAAACAAGCTCGACAAGGTGTTTCAAAGAAGCCCCCGCTTCGCATGCAATCACACTCCATTCCCCTCACACCATGCTCCAACCAGGTGCCAAGTTGGTGAGGCTGCATTTGAATTTGGATTTTATTTCCGAGGGCCTTGGCCTCTAGCCATGCGCCCTGCTACAGACTCTAAATTCTGTAACAGAACAGCAACAACAACAAACAACAAAATCATAAAACCACACATTCCAGTCCAACCATTTCACCCTTGCACGTCGTACACGTGTCTGTAGTGCACTCAACCTCACTCTCATCATGTACGCACTTACAGTACCTTCCTAAAGCACCGAACAGAGCGAACAGAACGCACCACTGTGACAGACAGTTTGGCTCCAAACTTGACGTCACGCGTGCACAGTGTTGTTGCGTCAGCCGCTAAATACCTTCCTTAAACTACAATACAGCTCAATAAGCTCAGCAGAGTATTCCATACGTCATGCCTTCTCCGCGATCTGACCTGGCTAATGGCTTTGACCAGGATTGGCTAATAGATGTGACCAGGCGAGAGCAATGCCAAATTGAGAACCATCTCCGGGAGTTGGTTTGCTGGGGTGGAGTTTTGTGCATGCGCAACGTAACAGTTTTGACGAACAGATTCATCGCTGACGCTGTTGACGTCAATCAAGCCGCATCAACACGGATATTAGAAGGGAATGAGCCAAACTGTCACCAACAGTGGTGCGTTTGGTACGCGCTGTTTGGTCGTTTAGGCAGGTACCGATAGCTGCATCTCTTGCAACGCAGCCCACTGCACTCCACAGCGCGTGGTGTCACACGTCCTGCGAATTCCACAGCCGCAGCTGCAGCCATGGGACTCTGCTCATCCACTCATGCTTAGTTACGTCGCACTTGCAAGATGAATGTTGCCTTTCCACTATGTGTGGGGTGCTCCGCTCTCGCCCACTGTGTAAACGCCACACTGCTCTCACCATGGAACAACCGGCGAGATGCAGAAAACATGCCAAAATTAAATCACCGCTTTAGCGGCTGCGCAGAAATTGACCACTGCTCGAAGTTTGCGCTCAGACAGCCGAGCCCGGAGAAATTGACAAAATATCCGTGAACGTTGGACAGACCACAATCCCAGGACCGTAGCTAGCCCCCTTCGCGCTCAAGGCTAGCCAACTGAACGGCGCCCACCCCCCTCCCCCTTCCACCGACTACCCGTATCAAGAACAGATATTATATTGAGGATTACATAACTAAATAATAACTACTCCTAGTAAATGAGCGAGACCTGTATACTAGGTATTTAAAGCAGTTTAAGACTATGAACATTAACAAATTTAAAAAAAAAGTGTGTTTTATTGAACTAATGGGATTCCGTATTAATTTGTGCTTGTCAGCTGATCAAAAAATCCTCAAATAATATGATAAAGAGATGAGAGTAATATATTTCGCTAGAACAACCTGAAAATAAACATTTCAGTATGAATAAAAAAACCGTTTTTTTTTCTCCAATTTTCGCATTTTTCAGTTTTCGGTTTTCAGATCATTCAAGGAAAAACAAATAATCAGCTAACAAAACATCCGGAAATTGTGCAGCGAGCACTAAACTAAGTCCAAGCAAGCATGTCTCTTACAGCGTTGTGAACTTTGATGCAACACAATCCGTTAAAAAATACTATATCAGTGATTTACCTTCCACTTCCACGGTTACACGGTTGGTAGGAATTCGGCGTGGCGCCCCCAGCAAGGCTGCGCCCTAGGCGGGCGCCTTGCTCGCCTTACCCTTCCTACGGCCCTGCGCAATCCACCGCGCCAGAATGCTCCTTTACCGCTGGAATTTCTTGTAATGCAAAAGGAAGTGCTCGAAGGAGTACTACATGTTGCAAACTTCTCACAATGGAGAATCAGTCCAGCCCATCCTATGCCTATGAGCTCGTAGTAAATAATGTCCTGCCCGCAGCCTAACCCAAAAACGTCCCATCCAAGAAGGCAGAGCATTCAAAGCGCCAAAGGATCAAAGGGTTTTAGCGAGCGTTAACCACTCCTGGTTAGAGCATTCAAAGGGTTTCAAAGGATTTAACGAGCGTTAACCACTCCAGAGCATTCAAAGGGTTCAAAGGGTTTAACAAGCGTTAACCACTCCTGGTCATCTGCCCGAAGCCCTAAGGCCCTATGAGCATTCAAACCAACAACCAACAATTAATCTTTTAACAATCGGATGGATGTATACGATCGAATGATCTGTTGTTACTTGGTGGCGACACACTAGCGTGTGTCTAGATTTAAGGTGTCTATATTCTTGAACAAAAATGGTAAGAACTTATGCCATTGTTTCCTTAGTTAGGGCTTGGCACTTACCATAGTTACCACGTGCGTCGCTTGGTCGTTGAAACAACCAAGGAACGTCCTGTGATTCGTAGGGCAGAGGATTATCCGGCCAGTGGTAAGTTACCTAAAGAGTTAACACATTGTCTTAAAATTTGATTTTACTTATCGTGTATTCATGTAGGCTTAATACGAATCAAATTATGGGTTAAGTGGAAGATGTTGCACTGATATTAGACTGACAAATCAACTGCCTACATCATGGAATTGTGTGAACTGTGATACCACGCATTGTTGGCTGTATTTACGTCTATGTTTGTCGGGGCGCAAGCGAGACGTTACAGTATATACCTCACTTTCCTAACTGTCGCAGCCTTTGGACAGAATCCCACTGCCTCTTTTGTCACATTAAATAGCATTTCCAGGAGCTTGAAAGATTTCGTAGATACTGTTGCAGTTATATTTCAACTCCGAAAGTTGAAATGGTCATATCCGGATTGCCTCATGCACTCTTATATGAATGGTGTCGCGGTAACTTCAATTATCGATAAACGTGACTAATGCTATAGTTGCTGAAACAATATTAAGTATTGTAATATCACATACTGTTCTTTATACTTCAAATTCACTTATTTTGGGCTTAGTTCCCATTCATTACCCAGAATTGTAGGCACTCAACTAATCTAAATACCAACCTAACGAACAAATTGAAGCTTCCCGATTTTTAAATCTAACTAAAGTCTTAGTGAGCCTCTCCCATGAGCTTATAGTTCGGAAATCCCATATGTTGACCAAGGGGGCTGGGGAATGTGCAAGGCATGGATATTTATTTAGATGACAGTAATGGCAAAAATGTCCAACCACAGTTAGCAGTGACGCCAATGACTGGCAATAGCTCTCCTTATCGTCCCAGATTAATAATATAACAAGTCATACACAAATTCAGTAGGGGGAAGGGGTGGCATTTGGAGATAATTCCTTGTCACTGTTGAACTCCTGGTGCGATCCTAGATCGTGGTTTGTGATGCAGTTAAGCCAAAAAGTTGATCCACGATACAGTTGCCGTTAGATTTGACAAATATCAATCAGCAAATAAAATATGACGACACTTTATCACGCGTGTCCTATGGGTTGATAGATTTGGTAATCCAAACTATTTTTATTACAAGGATTTTTTTTTTGCTAAAATATGGCGCTGAATCATTGCACGTTCCATTTCCCCTTTAATGACCACCAAGTAACAGTTTGTGACGTCACGCAATAACTTTCCAGTTTTACAACCAGCTAGAAAAAATGGTCTAAAATTTTCCCGTATTAGTTCCCCCCTCCCCCCCCCCCACTCTCCCTCCGGGGGGGGGGGGTTGCTTGTGACTAAATGTGACAAGGGGGAAGGGGGAGTAGGGAGGTGAAAAGGGAAAAACAGCGTGACGTCAGTTCTGCACGACCTCTATGTGAAAAATGGGAATAACATATTTCTGCAGCTAAAGCTCGATGGTCAAGACTGCAGGGGTAAAATGTCTGGTATTATTTATGATCTTAGTTATGTACTGCAGCTAAAACACAATAAAGCAAGAACAGCCTAGAAACAGTTTATAAATTTATTTAATAAAAAAGGATAAAAACGTACCATACCATAAAGACAGGTTCACCCAGGGACCTTCGACCATTCTATCGGGTCGATCCAGTTAGTATTATGCAGAAGCGCGAGAAACGGTGCGAGATTTAACGCCAAATCGTCTGACGTCACTGCGTTCATTTCTTGCTATTTTACTGATTTTTTTCATCAAATTGGCTCTTGATTTTGCTGATGAATCGACACAAAATTGGACTAACAAGATCGAATACTCATCATGAAACGTAAGCCGGACTCTGCTCCAATTGCTTTAATTATTTTAAAGTTCAGTAAGCTACCAGTTCAATCGACAAGGCGACTGAAAATCGCAAAGTTTATCAGTCGGAAAGCACCGTCACAAGCGATCATCGTAAAAGCACGCCGTTGTTTTGGTTTTGAAGTAATGACGTCACCAACTCTCATCTTGGGTAATCACGTAAAAATCTGTTGTTTTATTAATGTGTATTTTAACGTTCAGTAAAGATTGTATGATCACATATTTCATGATTATTCATTAATTTTGTTAAAAACTGCTGCTGGTTGAAACAAACCTTTTTGCTGGCTTCGCAAAAGTAAGCGTCGTCTGCATGGAGGATTGGTTTGGGAGCAAACACGTCACCAACAGAATCTCACTCGTATGCTTTACCACAGGAAATACCTGTGCTATAGCTTAGACGCGTTCAACTGAGTGAACCGACCCGATAGAACGATCGAAGGTCTCTGGGATCACAATCTTGTAAAGAGAATGGCTTTCATATTCACCAAAGGATAAACGAGATTTAAATTGACTAAAATCTTCTAAGTTACGGATATCAAACGCCCGTCAAGAATTAAAGACAAGTAAAAATTGCTGAAACCACCCAATAGCAGTACTTCATGTGAAACTGAGAACATTTTACAAAGGCCCTAAAGAATTATTTCAGTTGAGAAATTTGCTTATGTCATTGACAAATAAATTTGCGTTGTTCGCTGCATTTATTGTAACCGTTTTTGTTTTTTGAAAGCTTTCTCAGCGGAAGGAATAGTCGAATAATAATCCAATCCGTTCCTGACAATGCCAGAGAAGACAAGGAGCAGAAAATGTGGAGATCCCGACGTAAATATAATTTCAATTCGTGCATGCAACATTTTTGATACCCAGATTGTTGTGTCCGTACGTGTTCGCGCAATTTGTGGCCATTTTACCTTGTATTATTGTAATGAACCCTTATTATTATTTTTTTTTTTTGGTGCGCTCCGAGCTAATCTATTTTATGTTATCTTTTTGGTGCACCTTGAGTGTATTTTATCTTGCATTTGTGGTGCACCTTGAGGCTGTTTTATGTTGCAAGTTTAGTGCAGCTTCAGCTCTTTTTTTACCATACTTTTGGTGCACCCGTGTGGTTATTTTACCTTGTAATTTTGGCGGTTGAACACGTATTTAAATTTGGAGATTCGCGTAAGAAGAGAGAAATATCTTCTCGTCTTGGAATCCTGGGTAATTTATCATGAAGAGGCAGTCTATATAATGCTGCCTTAACCAAGACAAAAGAGCAGGGCGCGCGCTTATCTTGCTGGAGGTAAAAAACAATGACGTCTCTTGTGAAGCCAATGCTGTGAGAGCGGATATCTTAGGCCTAAAAATGATTGATATTTTTGTGTTTGTTGGCAACTGCTGCAATTTTTATCAAGAAGCTTTTCCTTTTCCGAATTGCAACTTTAAAGGGGGATCGCCACCAAATGACAAGCTGCAGCATCTATAGAGCAGTGACACGACGTAGTATTATTGTATATAACTCTATGTTGGAGCCTTAATGGGTTAGCTGCAAGGGGCACTGCAGAGAGAAACAGAAAGGCGTCATACTGAAGCCGATGCTGTGAAGAGTGATTTTTTAGACCTAAAACGCGCGATTTTTGTTGTTGGAGAAAACAACGTTATTTTAAACCTAAGAAATCCGCTCTTCCGTTGTTTTTCCGTCCATTTTTATGTAGTGCACCTTGTAGTTATGCCCTCCAAAACCCATACTGGTGCCAATATGGCGGCAAATGTCACTGCTCTATAGCCATTTGCCGCTATCTAGTACTGTCTAGCTCTTACTTTCAACAGGCGAAGGAATACACAAATAAGTTTTTTTTACACAACAAACAAGCTACGTGCCGCCTTAATTGTTGAATGTAAAGTTGGTGTGCCCACGTGCGCCAGGAAGCAAGCGGTAAAGTTAAGCCTAACGACATCACCGGCGTTTTTTTTTCTGTATTTCGACCGTTTTGAAACACAGATTTTGAACCGCTAGATGGCTGCCATCTAGTAACAGTGATGTCGTTAACCTTGACTGCTTCCTCCTTGGTGCACGTGGACGTACCAACTTTACACTAAATGAATATTAACACACCTATCTCTAGATGTAACGAACGTGATCGTTGAGATTGGTGTCCCAAGACGGGCCGACGTAAGGCGTCAGAAGTGGGGGGGGGGGGGGGTTGACGATGCTCACGCTCAATGTCCGTTCACAGTTTAGTCGCTAGGCAGCAAACAGCTGTTGACTAGTGACTAAACCGTAAGCGGACATTTGAGCGTAAAAACATTGTCAAGCCCCTTCTGACTCCTTACATCGGCCAGTCGTGGTACAACAACCTCAATGATCACTTTCGTTACATCTAGAGATAGGTGTGTTAATATTTCATTCATTTTAATAAAACAACGTTTTACTGTTATTATTCAGCTCGTGCTGATGCTGGTCCACGTAAAGATTGCACGATGTAGCTGGAGAAGTCTTTAATATTTATAATAATAATAATAATAATAATAATAATAATAATAATAATAAGTTTATTTCATATAATTACAGTATTACTGTAACCCTCAAAGCCTTAATTAAAAAGCTTGTGTGAGTTTCGTAAATCATCAGTCTTAACAACCATAAAATTATCATTATCACAACAACGACTGCACATGTATTCATAACAATTCACATTCATTTTTACTCTAATAATTCAATAATCTTTCTTCTTAATATATATGTATGCTAATTTCTATTTTTCAGTATATAAGTTTGCATTTTTTTTTTAATTCACCCTTATTCATACACTTCATCATTTCCTTTGGTACTCCATTAAACAAGTCTGGTATAAAGTAATCCCTTTTTCTTTTTCCATAATTATTTTTACACATTGGCAATTTATAACTGTTTTTTCCTGCTCTGGATTCACTTTTATAACTTATTAGAACTTTGTGTTTATTATTAAGAAAATACTTTGTCAAAATAAAAAAAAATTTTAGATCTTTTATCTTCATAACTTTATTTTCCTTAAAGAGAGTTTCTGGTTTTTTTTTCAAATTTGTTTCTCCAAACAGAATCTTTATTAGCTTATTCTGTGTTTTTTGTAATCTTTGAATTAAGTAATCTGTTGTTTGTCCATATATTTCAATTCCATATCTGATAATACTAGCTATCCAAGCATCATAAATAATATTTTTTTGTTTCTTATTTAAGATTTCTCTCAGTTTGTATAATCTTGGAGTTAATTTTCTAAGTTTTTTTATCAACTCTTTTATATGCTTTTTAAACGACCAGTTTACATCAATTTCTACTCCCAAATATTTCATCGTTTGTTGTTTTACTAGTTTAACACACCTATCACTACAAGTATAATTGTTTCCATCAGAATATAAGTTTTTGCAGTTTCCATAATGTTTAATAATCCATTTACTATTTTTAATTTTCATTTTTGGTACTGTAATGTCCATTTGCAAGGTTTTCTCTTTACTAATAAATAATTCATTCTCGATATAATAATCATTAATTAAATTAAAATCATGCTGTAAATTATTCATCATATCTTCATAATTTTTATTTATTGATATTAAAGCTGTATCGTCAGCAAACATGAAAGTTTTTGTATTTTCCAAGTTTTCAACAATGTCATTTGTAAAAATTAAGTATAGAAGAGGTCCCAGTACAGAACCTTGTGGTACACCGTATTTAATTGTAGTCGGAAGACTATTTTGTCCCTTCACTTGCACTATTGTTTTTCTGTCCTGCAAATAGCTTTTTATAATATTATGTATTTTTCCTCTTAAACCTAGGTTGTAACATTTTTGTAATAGTATGTTCATATCAAACGTATCAAAAGCTTTTTTTAAAACAATTAGAATAATACCTATATATTTTCCTTCGTTAAGTCCTGTCGTTATTACGTCGTTCATTTCAGATAACAGATCAGTAGTACCCATATTTTTTCTATAACCAAACTGTGATGTTGTTAAACTTTTACATTTTTCCAAAAAAACACATATTTTATTAACAAAAAATTGTTCTAGTATTTTATCAATTATAGATAGTAGTGCTATAGGTCTGTAGTTATTTAAGTCTTGTCTATTTCCTTTTTTAAAAACCGGTCTAATAATTTGAATTTTTAGCTGTTCCGGCCAAACTTCACATTCGATCATTGCATTTAATAATTTACAAATAGCTTTAGCTGTATTTTCTTTGGTTTTTTTTATATGATCCGTTTGTAATTTGTCTAATCCTGTTGCCTTTGTATTATTTAATTCCATTATAATATTTACTATTTCCATATCAGTCGCATTTTCTAAATACATTGTCTGTTTTACAGATTTTTTATTTTTAGCTCTATTAGCTCTATTTTTAGCTCCTTGTTTATAAACTTCATGCTCAATTTTATCAGTGAACTTAAATTCAGTTATTTGGTTTGAGAAATTAATATTAAATTCATTAATAGTTTTTTCTAAACTTTTATCAGTAAGTGTTTTTAAAATATCAATTTGTTTTTTATTTTCCTTTCCAGTTAGTTCATTTACAACATCCCATATTGTGTTTTTAGTTTTTTGCAAGTTCTTTAACTTCTTCTCAAAATACTGTTTCTTACATTCTTTTAATTTTTTATTAATTTCATTTTTTTCTTTTCTATAATTTTCCCAAAGTTCAACATTACCATTTTCTCCTTTCTTTAATTCTTTCCACATTTTGTTTTTTTTTTCAATTTTCATAATTAGATCATCTGTAATCCATTCTTTTCTTTTTTGTTTTTTATATTTTTTAGTTAATGTAGCCCTTGTTTGTTTAATGGTATTTTCTGTGTAAATTTTATGAAAAGTGTTTATAATTTCATTATATATCTTTTCAGGTTTTTCTATCCCATCCAAAACCTTCCAATTTATCATATTTAGTTCCTTTACAATTTGTTCATTATTAATTCTTAAACAAGATTTTTTATTAGTATTAAAGCCGTCATTTTTCTTTTGTATATTTTGAGTATTTGTCCAAATCCAGCACATAGTTAGGTAATGATCAGATAGTTTTTCTGTTAATACACCTCCTCTAGATTCACCAAATTGACTTTTTATATACAAATGATCAATACATGATTTTTGAAGATAGGGTTTACCATCTTTTAAAATTATCTCCTCTCTAGTAGGTGAGTTTACTTTACAAGTTAATCCACATTCAGCCAACATATTTTCATAATAATCAATTGACAATTGATCATAACAATCCTCAAAATTCTCTTGCGTGTCTAGAATGTCAATATTTATATCACCAACAATTATCTGGTGTACGCTTTTCTTTCTATTTTTCTGTAATATTGATTTCAACATCTGAGCAAAAATTTTCTTATTTGAAGTTGGTTTTCTGTAAATTACTACAATTTGCATTTCATAAAATTTTTTCATTTTATCACACATTTCAATTTGTAAAATGCAATTCTCGTCTTGGTCAATAATATTATACTCTTTATCAAAATTTGTTTTCAAGAATACAATCAATCCGCCACCTCTTGTTGTATTTTCTCTTGTAATCGCCATTTTTTCATATCCCTTAATATTGTAATACTCAACTTCATCCTTCTTCATATTTATTTCTGTTAAAATAATGACATCCCAATCAACTTCTGAGTTTAGATACCAATGTAAAAAATTATCCCAATTTTTCCTTAAGGATCTTATGTTTCCATGTACTAATTTCAAATTCTCAAAATTTTTTACATCATCTTCAATTTGCATACTTGCTTCTTCCTTTTTACCAAAAACATAATTTATGAACTCGAAACAACCACGTTTTCAACTAGATCATCTTCATCACTTACTATTTTCACTTCCCTTACATCAGAGTTTTTCCTCATCATGATCTTTCCGTTTTTAAACCATACGTACTTATAATCATTTTGTGCTGCAAAATTTTTTGTTTTCCAGAAGAGCATTTTTGTGTGCGGAGTCATATTTTCATTTAAGTAAATTCTTTTTCTATTTCCATTTCTATACATATTGCCATTGGTTACTATCCTTCTTTTTTGCTCCAACCACCTATTTCGACTTTCTCTGTGTTTGAATTGAATAATTAGTGTGCTTGGTTTTTCTTTGTTTTTGTTTGGTATTCTGTGAGCCACTTCTATCTCATCATGACTGAAAGGAATGTTAAAGTTTCTCGCCAAATTTTCTATTACCTGCTCTATAATATATAATAATAATAATATAATAATAATTAACAATAAAAATAAAAAAAAATAAAAATATAATAAAATAAAATAATAATAATTAATTAATTAATATTATTATTAATAATAATATATAATAATATAATAATAATGATAATATAAGTTTATTGCAAATGCAACCGGAATGGCAAGGACCTAGTGGCCACTGACTGCCATCCGATGTTAAAACAAAAAATTATAAATTACAAAAGTTAAAGCATTTAAAAGTTTGAAACGAAGACGATGGCTCGGCTGCAGAGGAAGGGTTGATGGTATTGGGTTGGGGTCACGAATGCCTTACCACCAAGGTTAGACCTACTAGGGACACAGTGGTCCCCGATGGCATCGCCAAACGTGTGGGACAAGTGGGGGGAAAAGCCGGGTGTAATGATCAACGTTTCTTAAAAAATAATAAGTATAAGTTTAAGTATGGTATCAAGAAACTTAAATTAGCCTAAGGTTTATGACTAAAGTTCCTCATTACTTATAATGAAAATTGCTATCTTGATATTTTTTTTCTCTCCCTGGATAATTAATTTGTTACTTTGTAAGGAGAATGTAGGTCTCAATGGAGGTTTCTTTTGTCTTTACGACTTTCCGGTTTTTTGTTCCAGCGACAATTTGTTTAATTTCTTCCACTTAATTCTCCAGAAGGAATTTCAGCAGTTTCAAATAGCGTTCCCCTCTCGCCCTCCCCACCCCCTCCAATCACTAACCTATCACCTCTACTCCTAATAACGCTGCAAAATACCGATATAGCGTTTTGATATCTTAATATATCAGTATTTTACACTCCCCCCCCCCCCAAAAAAAAATGCCATTGAGGCATTCCTCCACACTGAACCCCCGCCCCCCTTTCCTCGGGAGGAACCACTGCTCTGAAAATAGTCCAGAACCATTGTAACACTTATCGAGAAATACAGGGAAGTAATCAAATTAGGTCCTCTTCAACTGTCAGGGATACCTCGGAACCTATCAATACCTGACGACACACGCTCGATGTGAAATTGACATTAGACGAGACCTAGAGCTGATGTTGAAAAGTCACATATGGATTCGAACAAATCATCTTTTCTCGCCTACATTTTAAATTTGTTGCTATTTCACTTGTAATTTTCAATAGTATAATACCGTTTTGCTTTGCAAATTTAGTGCACCTTGTGGCTAGATTGATGGTGCACCTTGTGGGTATTAAGCTTTTAATTTTGGTGCCTCTGTGACCATTCTACATTATGTAACACTCTAAGCCTAAATTTGTGCATGTTTACATTTCGTTAGTTATTTTTTAAAAATAATATTAATAAAGATTTTTTTATGTGTGCAGGTTTTAATGTCAATCTGTGACGTAGTTCGCGGTATCTATGGCGATTCTGCTCCAGTCAAACTTCAGGCAACGAAACGGATTCGCAGGCTCCTTTCCGGCACGAATCTAATCTTCCGCATTAGTTCAATTGTGGAGGCTGGAGTGATTCCACGGCTAGTGAAATTCTTGAGCTGTGATCACAGGTAATTCCTGGGTGGTTTTTCTTGTACTGCTCCATCTTGCTTTTCTGGCCTAGGTTCATGAGCTAATTATTGTTTCTTTTTCTTTTTAACAGTCCAGAGCTCCAATTTGAATCGGCCTGGGCTCTAACTAACATAGCCTCAGGCACATCAGCAGATACCCATGCTGTGGTTATGGCGGGTGCCATACCGGTACTAATCGAAAGCATGTCGTCATCCGAAAACAACGTGAAAGCACAGGCTGTATGGGCACTCGGAAATATAGCAGGTTTGTGCCTATTCGTAATGATGTTTAATTATTATGTCACCCTCCGTGATGTTAAAGATGTGTTATATAGATGAAATAGACCGGCAGGCTGCCAGGAATTTGCTCTGTGTATATGTCTACAGTTTCACGAATACGAATAAAGATGCAAACATATTTACGTTGCTTTTTGGATTTAAAATGTCAGACTGCCTGAGCGGGCATTGAACCCATGACCTTTGAGACAAAAGGCCGAAATCCTATCGCTCAGCCATACTGACACGGCCAAAAGGAAACGTCCATTGGAAAGCGTTTGATTACATGAATATGTGTGTGTTAAATGCTGCGTATGGACGTTTCGTTTTGGACGTGGCTGTAGCGGTAGGACTTCGCCTTTGGTCGCAAAGGTCGTGGGTACAATTCCCACTAGGGCAGTCTGACATTTCCAAAAGGCAACGTAAATAGGTTTGCATCTGTATTTATTTATCACTTTTTGAAGCCCAATTGGCTTTCGTCCAGTTTATTCCCACGAATACATATGATGCCATCCTAGATTTTAAAAAAAAATGTTTAGTGCCGTGTGTAACTTGTGCTACGCTATGTTCATGTACTGCAGCCTACTTAATGGAAAAGCTATGTTGCATAGCACTTTGGTAAAAGACACAACTCTGTCTACCATACTGTATACCTTTGTGTAGTGGTAACTAATTAAGCCGTAACGGCGGCGACATAAAGGAGAGTCCGTAGTGCTCGACGAAGTGTCCAAGATAACACCGCGTGTGCCGTATCCCAGGCGACCAGTTGCATAACGACTGGTCGTAACTATTTTTGCTGGGATAACCTTGCTAAGGCCCTGATAACAGTTACGGCCAGTCGTTATGCAATTGACCGCCTGGGATATGGCACATGCGGTGTTATCTTAGACACTTCGTCGAGCACTACGGACTCTCCTTTATGTCTCCCCTGTTACGGCTTATTAGTTACCACTCACAAAGGTACACAGTATGGCATTTCCCAAAGGGCTACGCAACATAGCTTTTCCATTAAATAGGCTGTAGTACATGAACATAGCGTAGCACAAGTTACACACAGTTAACATTTTTTGTTTTAAATCTAGGATACCGTGTATAAGTTTTAACCTAATAAATAAGCGTGAAAAATATCACTCATGATACGATTAGTCTCAGCGTGTGGCAATTTCGTGTGAAGCAGCACTGATCGCCCATAAAGCGAAGAAGTTCAAGCCAAGGTATAGACTGCGGTAGAAATATCGTCTCACCACTTGGATCAACGCCTATTCATGCACGTGCCAGTAAATTAACGCGTTTTAGCATTGCTTTGGTCGGATACGGATAAGATTTTGGCCATGCTGAATCATCTGGATTGAGACGACCTTGTGATAAGGGATGGAATATGAAGCGATAGTTGCAGTAGGGACGCTCTTGGAGCGTATAAAATGCATACATTGTTCCGTCCATGGGTGTGTCAATGGGAGTGTCTATGCTGGAACTATCGCTTGTCGCAAGGTCGTCTGAAGCCAGTTGATTCAACATCGCTGAAATCTTGATCTGACCAAAGTAATACTAAAAAGCATTAATGTCCATGATTAATTCACATGATGCACCAATGATAGGCCTCTAATACTGATTTCACACTACTAAATTCGTCTCGCGCCGGGCGCGCGCTCACCATTTCACACTACTAAATTCGTCTCGCGCCAGCGCGCGCCGGCCGCTTATTTGCGAGCCAGCTTGGCCGCTCCAGCAAAGCGTGCTGGCGCGCGCCAGGGGATTATCCTCGCGAATTACCTGTCTACCTGCACAAAAGACCTTTCTTCCTCGTGCTGCTCCCCTTCTCAGTCCTATTGTTGTGGGATAAGGACTGCGCACGACTCACCCCCTTCGCTAGATGCTGAAAACACGGCCGCTACGAATTTTTTAATGTGAAATCCGAAACGAGCTGCCCAAGGCTGGCTCTCATTCGGCCCGGGCGCGAGACGAATTTAGTAGTGTGAAATCAGTATAACAGTGATTTCATAATGCGTGTCCGTACCTGCGTGCTGAGTCAAACAGAAGCGACGAGCCACATGTCCGCTTGACAGCCAGACCATAATTGCACACCCTGGCTTGGGTCGGCATGTTATATATTCAAGTTTTGAAATCTGAATACGAGCCACGGCGCGCATGTGTAAATGGCAACAGTGTATCAGTGCAGCAAAAATTCCGTCGCCAAATTCGGCCCAAACCAATAACAGTGAGATTGAGAACGGCTGCTTGAAATTTCTACTGTATACGAAATCAATAGGGGTGGCACTCCAGAACCAGCTGATGGGGGGGGGGGCGGTTGAGACCAGCCAGAAGTAAAGTCGAGTTACACCGTGTGAAAAATCCTTTCTTGCCAGTCTGCCATTTTGTGGCAGAGAAATTGTATTTAATTTTGAGTTTTTCTTGCTAATTTCTTGCTATAGTTTGTTCCACATTATGTTTTCAGAAACCTGACTGTATGATACCACGTTTCCTGCCGTTATGAGTACAAAAACACGTAAAAATTCCACTCGTAGACTGTAACAGTAACTGTGTAGACTCTACATGTGTGACATTCGCATGTTTTTGCCATCGTAGTGCAAGAAACGTGACATCATACAGTCAGTTTTCTGAAAGCATAATGTGGAACAAACTATAGTTTCGAATTAGTTACTTTCGTTTGTTAGTTTCTTTCGAGTTCTATGTTAGTTACTTGCTAACATTATGTTGGCTACTTTCGTAGTAGCTTTTCACTAGTTTCGTGTTTGTGACTTCTTAGTTTTGTGTTAATTACTTGCTAGTTTCCAGAATGGTTTCACATTGGTTTCGTGTTAATTTCTGTTCATACTAAGTTTCTTACTGCTTTATTTTTTTTCTTTCCGATATTTTCGAGTAATTACTTGTTAGCTTTGTGGTAAAGCTTCCTGTTAGTGTAATTTCTGGTTTCATGTAGCATGTGTCGATAGATCTATCCACTTTGTTTAGTCCTAGTGGCATGTTTCTTGCAAGTTTTGTGCAAGGTATTTTCTAGTTTTTTTCCAATTTTGTCTTAGCTAGTTTATCTCTTGACTTATTAGTTTTTAGTTTAATTTGTGAATTTTGTACTACTTTTATGCTAGTTTTGTCACGTGGAAGGATTTCTCTTAAATTTCTTGCTAGTTTTCTGTCAATTCGTCTATAGTTTGTTCGACATTATGTTTGCAGGAAACTGACTGCATGACGCCACGTCCTTGCACTACGAGTACAAAATCGTGTGAATATCAGTGTCTGCAGTGTCACAGTGTCTTGAGTCTGCAAGTGGGATATTTGTGTTTTTTGCACACGTAGTGAATGGAAACGTGGCGTCATACAGTCAGTTTCCTGCAAACATAATGTGAAACAAACTACAGTTTCATGGGCTCTATATAGTTGTCTAGTTAGAGGTCAAGAAGTAGTTGCTTTCCCTCCTCGTATAGAGCAGTGACATTTGCCGCCATATTGGAACCAGTATGGGTTTTGGAGGGCATAACTACAAGGTGCACTACATAAAAATGGAGGGAAAAACAACGCTAGAGCAGATTTCTTAGGCTTAAAATAACGTTGTTTTCTCCAACAACAAAAATCGCGCGTTTTAGGTCTAAGAAAACACTCTTCACAGCATCGGCTTCAGTATGACGCCCTTCTGTTTCTCTCTGCAGTGCCCCTTGCAGCTAACCCATTAAGGTTCCAGCATAGAGTTATATACAATAATACGTCGTGTCACTGCTCTATAGTACATGTTTGTGACTTTCAGGTCATCACTGGAGAATGCTGACAGCTTCAAAGCTTGGCTGGAGGCTGAAGCCAGGGTCAACCACGGTAATGTACCTGGGTAATCGAGGGAATGTTCTTGGATTAGGACACTTCTGGTACTGTCACAAGGCCAGTCCTAATTGCTGTCTTGTCTGCTGCGTTTGACCCTTTATTTTGTAATTTAGTGTTTTATCAGGAAATTCTTTTTTGTAACTCGTGGCTACTGCTCAACCAACAAACATCTGATTATGATATGAGAAAAGGGAAAAAAGTCTTTCACTCGACACGGCATTTTATAAACTGTTTATATAGGATTAATGATTCAAGCATTCAAATCGTCAAGAGACCTTGATTTTATTTCCGTAACGATTACAACTTAATAAAGGCTGCCTAGCTCCATAAAACGTTTAAAAGGCTTAATATTTTTTTTCTGATTAGGAGATGGACCAACGTTACGAGATGAAGTAATCAGGGAAGGAGTTGTTACACCTTTGATTCAAGTCATAGACTGCGGCACTTTACCGGTAAAGTTTTCTTGACAAATTAATTTCAAAATTTCAAACATGAGATCCTATGCCATGCTTGAAATTTTCTCTAGTAATCCTATAAGCTTCATAATAAATACATAAAAGATATAATCAGTAGTAGAGCTATTATTACTGATTATAACCTGACAACTAACGAATGGTAATTATTTTACAATTGTATCAAATTAATTAGCACGAGTTCGTTTTAGTTTGGTTACAGGCTGAATAAGGGCACGTTTACGCAACGACTCGCCTTTGCATTCTCGCAGCTAGAAGCTAGAAATCTCCCGAAATTCCAACATGGCGGCAGTTTTATGTCTGATGCCTCGCAACGAAAACAACCAATAACGTGAGTTCAGAAGCGTCTGGAAAATTATTTCTCATGGGGAACTCTATATTATTGTCACGGATTATAAGACTGCAAGTATATATTCAAACGATGTCGGATTTAATTATAATCCAGGTGGCGTTGTTACTATGGCAACGACACCTTTGCTATCGCAATTGAATTCTAGCTGCGAGAATGCAAAGGCGAGTCGCTGCGTAAATGCGTCCTAAGAAAACATCCACAAAAGCTAGAGGGCTGTTTTATTTAAGTATTTCCCAATTTCAAAATAAATAACAAAAATTTATAAACATTCCTTGTGGTTATTAATATTTTGAATTTAATGCTGCGTTTTACTCGTTTACCGCTCTGTCAATTCATAAAACTATTTCTCCACAATAAGAAGTCATGTTCAGCGCAGCTGGGTCGGTGGCGTCCTATTGTTTCCTTTTTTCATGGATCATCATTTTTCTTCGTTAGTCTTAAGTCGTCTGAAGCAAATTTTAACGTTTGTGTAGGGCGCGTTCACACAGTCGAGGGGAACGCCCCTACAGGTTGTCGTTCACCACCCGGACAAATAGCAGTACGGAGCGTAGTTTAGGTTTCTACACACCATCTGGATCCGGGCTGGGTGTAAAGCTTGTACAAATTTCCCCGCTACAAGTTACGTGTTCCGAAACGGGCGTTTACCCGTAGACGCTAGCAGACCACCGTGATCACGAACGTGTTCACATTCTCGGTAGTTTTCATCCGAGGGCTGACGCTATGCTGTTGAGGTTGCTAGGAGAAGAGGTCCAGACCCGGAAAATCTTGTTGAACGTGTGAAGAAGCATCCGTGTATTGTCCGGTCCGGGCAGCCACCCGACGACCGTTTACCCTGATAACTGTGAATGTGCCCTAAATGACCAGCTGTATTTTGAATCTTCCAAGGCATTTCGGAAGTGGAAAGAATTGTAGTAAGGGAAATGCATTTTAAAAAATTCAGAATAAATCTCATAGCTGCTGAAGGAGCCTAGTTTTTTCGGACTACTCTGCAGCTGATTTTGCAGGGACTTTTCCACGGTTTCCCTTCCAGTATCTTTACCCAGTTTATACCTATTCCCATGGTCGGATTGGGAGGGGTTGGCCACTACGGGAACCCGTGGCTTTTATCCAAATATTTCTGAAGACACTTTTTTTCTTCTGCTATTTGTCCCCCCCCCCCCCAACTCCCACCAAACTGTGTGCATTGTGTATGCATTTGGACGCTATTTATTTCAACTTCAGTAGGCTCCTTGCTACACTAATTGGCCTCCTATAGACAGGGCCTACCCTGGGGGTCCCCAGATTCCTGGGTGGGCCAAGGAGACACTGCCTATCCCGTTGTACCAGTTAAGCTGACCTCTACCACACAACTGTAACACATCTTTGTCTTAAAATACGTAGCAGCAGAACGCAAAACCAAATAGGCTCGATTAGCGTGACTAATAAGTACAGATGCAAACCTGAGGTTTAAGTCCTAAAGGCAATGGAAATAGGCTTGCATCTGTATTTATCTTAAAATATATTTGGGCCTACAACTGATATTCTTCGTATTTCTTTTGTAAGATTACATCTCTACGAACAGCAGTATGGGCACTGGCCACTATGTGCTACAACAAACGGCCACCTCCGCCTTTTGATGAAGTTAAACCATTCATCCCTACATTAGCAAAGCTGCTTAACCATAAAGGTAAGTATGGCGATAACAAGAGGTAAATAAATTCTATAATAAACGCACAGTTTATAATCTTATAATTGGGATTTTTAAATTTAGTACAGACCTATGTAGGCATCGGCATTAAAATACAGACCAATTATCCTGTGTTTCATGTAGTGCACGCTGTAATCAGCTTCAAAAACTCGGAATTTTATTTAACTTTAGAACCAGTTGAGATAAGGCATGTGGTTTGTAGGATTATGTAGATTATTATCCAGTAGCTGATGCACGATGGATTGAATTTCCCAGACTTATAGTGTGCGCAACCTATCTTGAGTTCGCTGCAGAAGGAACACAGATAATCGATTGTACGTTTTCAGTAGCAGAGTACCTTGCTGATATCCAAGATGGTTACAAAAACAATGGCGGCCGTCGATATTAAAGCCGCCTCCTCCAGGAAGACGTAGCCGCTCATAAAATACCTGCAGGACTCAAGATACGCCGCGCACACAATAGTCTCTCCCGGTGTTTGGTCTTTTTCGAAAGTTAACTGCTTCCTTAATCCTTTAATTTTACACCGCTATCTGGTGTGACCCGGACTCGACCTCTGTACACTGACACATGAATATTTCGTTTAACGTAATAGTTAACGGGACTTTTCCCCTCCACAGAAAAGTAGTTTACTTGCGACGTCCCTCACACTTGAAAACCATTTAACTTTGCTCTGGAGGACAGCATCAACGAAATACATGTCTTTCCATCGTATCAGGCCACCAAATTCACAACCTGCCATTGTTTGGTTTTAAGTTGCCAACTTTAACTCATCAAACAGTCAGTCGGAACATATAGTCTGCTGACAGTGCCACATTCCACGCGACCAGACAATGCTGCGACGTGCCCCGCTTGATGTCGTACGTGTGGAAAGCATCGATGGTGCCACAGGGTGGTAGTGTTGCTCGACAGGTGGGTTGGTGCACTGAAATTCACTGGCGTGCTCCGTATTATATATGTAGATTAGCACTACCAAGCTTTTCTTGGGTACCATAATTTCACCCACAACTATCCATTCACCCTTAAATTTCATTGAAATGAATGAAACTGCAGTCCCCATATGCTACGATGGGTGTTTACTCTAAATAAACAGCAGGAGCAACTAGGTGATCAGCTTGAGGCTTCAGAATAATTCGTCTAGGTAAACCGGCATATGGCTGAATCTGTCAACTAGTCATGCTTTAATTTTTCAAGTTCTACCAAGTTGGCTTCATCACTCCAATGTGCCATTTCTAACGGAACCCTAAATAAAAAATAGAACCTATGAGCTGCTGTATTTTTCAGCAATGCAATCTGCTAATTGTTATTTTTTATTTTTTTTGGGTGGGGGTTGGGTGGGGAGGACATTACGTCGCCTGAAGCAAACGCTGGTGTACATGATGAACACTGGACTGGCTCAATTTCAAAAATTCGTATACTCAAAATTTCAAAATTCGTAAACCTCTGATTATCACAGTTGCCAGAGGTAATGGCCAGACTAGGCCACATAATAAATCTTGTAGCCTCTGGTGGAACATGGTAGTGTCCCACACTACTTTGTTCGGCACAGACTGGAATTCATCATCCAGTTCAGATTATTCTGGTTGAGCTCGGCAGCTACTCGGCAGTCACAAAGATCACCAATTAAAGATGCTTCAGACATGAAGTTCTCAGCTCAATGTGATCACTAAGGTCTGCAAAGAAACGTTTAGACATGATTCGTCATTGCATTACCTCTGGGGATCTATCCACCTTGACCTGGCCTTTTAAGGTTTATGTCCGGCCAATTCAGACCCGCGTAATCTTAAAGGACATCAGCTATAATGACGGGTACAACACTGTTTGACGCGCGCTAATTTGGATTCACTTGAGGCGTTTAAAGGTCGATCTGGTTCTGGCTTTTTCTGTTCATAATAAAATTGATTTCGAGTTAGCAGATTTCTTCAGGAAAAGGAAAACCTCCCTCATGAAAGGACTTTGCTTCAAACTGCATTGTGATGAGGACGCTGAAGTGGGTTATGTTTTTCTCTGCAAACAAGGTTTTGGTTACCTGGAATGGCCCGCCCAGCCAACTATGTCTACTAAGCTACAGTATTTAGCATCAGCTAAATAAAATTGATCTTTCCTAAAATTTTAGGCTTGGTATATCAGTAGGTTTGGCACTGACTCCCATGTTTTCGTGAAGCACCACCAGTATTATTAAACATTTACTGTGCATCTTGTACGAGTTAACTTCTGTGCATCTAAAAGCTATACTTTATCCTTAAATGCCCTGACCATAATTGTGAATTAGCCAATAAATGTAGTGTAAAGTCTTGTGTGTTAACCAAACGATATTTTTTTTAGATAAGCAGGTGTTGAATGAGAGTTGTTGGGCAATATCTTATTTGGCTGACGGCGGCGACAATCAGATTGCCGAAGTGGTGAAAGCGTCCACGATTGTGCCTCGACTGGTGCAACTGCTAAAGCATGAAGATTTGACAATCACAGAAGCTGCATTGCGGGCCGTTGGAAACATCGTTACAGGCACTGATCCACAGGTCAACCTGTTGCAGTTACATTTTGCACAATTATTTTTTTTTCAATTATGCCTAACGGCTGGCATGAAACTTTTAACAATTGTGTATGCTAGTTAGTTGAATGAGGCCTTTAATCGCCAACTGAGCGTTCGATAAGCATTTGAATTTATTTTCCCGTTCTAAAGTTTGTCTTCAGCAGGGGTGTCCAATTCCCTTCAAAGGTTAGGAGAAGCCACTCTCCGATACTTTGTAATCTCGTTTCTCCCACAAGTTACCTAAATTTAAAAATTATACCGCAGTTATTTGAGAATTCAGCTACTGTGTTTGGCATTTCGAATATGACCGGTAACTGCCTTTCTTTTAGTTGCAGTTGTGCAGAACCTGCATCAGTTTGCTTCGTACCTGCATCATTCCTGCTACAAAACCAAAAGAAAAAACTTTCTGTTAGATAGTACACAGCTAATTACCATGCAAAAAAAAAAAATGACCACTGCATACTTCAGGCGATCGTCGTGATCACTAAAAGCCGCAAGCAAGGTTTTATTGGTAATCATAATAACTAAATAGAATTTTATACATCTCTAAAAACATCATTATAACTGCCATTACTATATGATAATGAAGAAATTTGACAAATTTGAATTTTATGCATCTGTTTTAATTGCTTTACCTGGATGCAGCTTTGTGATTTCAGCCACATCCGTTCTTAACCGGTTTTTTTTCAAGAGGATGAAAGTTTTATCAGTCGAAAGCGGCCATCTTGCTTCGGCAGCCAGCCTAGCACATGTTTTGTTGCTGCACAGATGCATCTAAGAGACTCTTCGAATATGTGTAGGCACTGTAAATGTTAGTCACAGCCATAAAATTCTTAGTAATTTCGATTGCTAATAGAACCTTGACGAAACATTTTCTCAGCGATTTCAGCAACGACGACAATCTCATGGAGTTTGCAGTGGCCATTTTTGGCTGCACGGTACGTAGCTTGCTGTGTACTAAGCTACTGGAAGGAATCGCGTCATAACACCGCGGTAATAACACTGTGCGACAATATTCTGCGGGCATAATGCCATAAGTAAAAGTGACGTTACATGGAAACGCCGCATGTGTAAAACGCCACAAGTGTTAATGCCGTAGACAATAAGTCAATAACGCGGCACTAAAAACGACGTAGCTATATCGGCGCATCATCAAGTCTCAATTCTCAACTTAGATTTTACCCCTCTCCCCTTCAACAAGATTACGGTAGTTCTTGATTTTGGAGAAAGAGAAACCATTAACTATTCATGAGGCATAGCACATATTCTAGCATATTTGTAGTTTAAATTTCACCCCTCCTACTTAAATTGCCAACTGATATGCCAGAACCTGCTTTCCCTTTTTGCCTTCTCGCCTCCAACCCCCGCTCCCCAATTTTGCCCCACTGAACTTTGCTCCGATAACTGTTATACTATAGCTGCGTAAGTCCGCCACTGATCCATTTTGATGACATTGTTATGGCATCACTGTATTGCGGCCTAATTTGCAGTGCGGCATTGTGTACGGTGTTAATGCTAGCTGCGTTTTTTTCACCTGCGGTGTTTTTATTAATGCTCTCTTTTGGTTGTCTAATACCATCGCTGACACACGTGTGACGTAGACATTTAACGAACTGCTGCAAATGCGGTGCCACTGTAAGGTAAAAATCTGTGCGGATGAAGTCATGCGTGAGTGTGCCGACATGCATGTACCTGTACTAGCTTTTGGTCGCATCACGTAGCTACTTCGCGTCGTTTCGGTAGCCAGCCTATAACTTAACCGCTGTTCTCCCCATCCCACCAAATGACAATGAGGATTCCCTCACGACCATCCCCTGCCCCTTTCTGTGGGCACACCTGATGCGGATTGCTATTTCTTTTGCCCAGAGAAACTTGGTGATTTAATGATTTCTTTTTCTTTAGACCCAAGTGGTAATAAACTGTGGTGCTCTTCCAATCCTTGGGGAACATTTAAACCACCCTGACGTGCGTGTGCAGAAAGATGCAGCTTGGGCGCTTTCAAATATCTTGGCAGGAACTCCAGATCAGATTCAAGCCGTCCTTGACAATAACCTGATTGATTTGATTATCCAAAAACTTGAAAAGGTTAGTGTTACTTTCAAACAGTTTAATTTGATGGTTAACTGTGGTCGGACATACTTAATTCATTGAGTTAGTTCATAGAGTTAATTCATTAAGACGTAGCTTCAAGTGTCTCATTTGAACAATATGAACAATTTACTGCCAATTCTGAAAACAGAAAGGTGTTCGACCACCTTTTTGTGTTGCAATTCTGCTGATATTGTTAAAAATGCTAGCAAAGTCATTAAACTTATCACAGGTTGCATATGGTTCAGTCATGACAAAATGACTTAAGAAGAATTCTCAGCAGTCGCGTACCACTTACCCTGGAGGTTAGAGAGAGAGAGGACGGAGGAGGCTCCGATACCATTTTAGCATGGCTGTACCACCAAATTTTTTTCTAGAAACTAAATTTCCTCCCGTACTATTAACTGTCCTTTTAACCGCTGTACTATTAACTGCCCTATTAAAGGTACATACATCCATGTTGGATTTCCTGTATGACTCAGTTTTGAGGCATTAGTTCATACGTATGTAAATGTTGCCAACACAGCCATTTTCTATTTTTTTTTCTTTCGTGCAAGATGATTTTGCGACAACTCGTGTAAATGTTGCAAACTCTGTTCTCAACGGGTCGCACGACATACCAGAAGGATTTATGTGCTTTAACTTTGCTAAATGTACAAATTTCCTTCTTGCAGCAGTAATAAGAGATGACTGCCATGCTTCATAGGAGATTTTAACTTGACTGCGTACTTCCAAACATGACTATAACTCCTGCATTGTTGAACGTTATGATCTCCTTACACTGCCTTCTCCGCATCTTGTGCAAGTCTTGTCACCCAAACTAATGTGTACCGTACTTATTAGTTTTACCCCCAAGCGGGATGAAGGGTGTATACCAATGCAAAAGTTAGAACCAAAACCTGACTAGATTTACGAACTGCAACACAAGCAAAACGGTGTGGGATGATTTCCTGTGAACTCGAGTGTTGGGGTGGGATGCCATCAGCGGTTGCAGTTGCGGAAAAGTTCCTACAGTTTTTGGCTGATTTTGGTTGTTTTTTTTGTTTGTTTGCATTGGTAAAAAATCTTTGTCCCTACAAGTTCCCATGGCATGAGAGAAACATGTATGAAATTAGTAGTTGAATGACCTTGATATTTCCAAGGCCATCCGTTTCTTGATCAATGTGTGGTTTTCCTTTTAATTCCTCTTTTCACGTCACTATAGTTTCAAAATTCTTTGTTTAGTAGTACTCGATCAACTGGTAGTATATTTTATTTCACACGGTAATTGTGCACGTGAAAGTCCAAAAGATTCAGCTGTAGAGTTACAAAACCAAAGCTAATAAAATATTCATAAAATCCCTCTATCACACAAGTGTTGGGGTCAATTCCAATATATACTCCCGACGTGACAACGACGCAGAGTTAATACGCAAGTAAAGCAGGATAAGACGAAATAAACATTACAGTATACGGCAATATAAGTAATGGACAAGCCAAGATAGCAATAAGGGCCCAGAGGTTTGCTTATCTTATGCATTTGTGGTGTCGGTCATCTTTCTCACGCTGTTACCGATTACCATTGCCGATGTATTATCTATTGTGCATTCCCATCATCAATTAAAACGTTTACTACATGATCATATTCCCTAAATCGTCGCTTCTTAGTAGCGAACAGCCATCTTCCACAGCTTACTTTTTATATTAGACATCTTGCCTAAACTCCTTGACAGGCAGAACATGGCCATCGAACATGTTGTCTAGAAGAATGTAAACAATAGGTCTTGGCACAGATCTCGACGGTATGCGATCTAGATAGCACATCTGTCAAACTGGAAGTGAATCATGCACAGTGTTGTAACTTCCAACAGATTCCCCCACTCTCAATACACTGCATTAGGCTAGTGTATACGGGAGCGATCTTCTTTCTTCCTCCTTTATTTTTAAAATATCGCAGCCTTTGGTATGCTACCGGGTCTTCTACGAATTAAACCTTATTTACGTTGGCTCTCACGATATATTTCTCTGCCGTTCCCAACGAGTTTACTTCTTAAGCTTCGTGTTGGAAATCTTCTGTTCCTTGCTTTCTTCGCTTTTATTAAGAAACTTTAAATCATTGTTCATAATTTCTTGTTGTTTTGGTGTTGCGGTTCTCCACTGGTCCATCAAAGCTTTTCTGTCTATTTTCGGGCTATTACATTCAGTCATCACAACATATTAAGAGTTGTAGCCTTGGACTCGAACCATGCTTGTTAAATTGTGACTCCGGCTTTTCCAGTTTCTGCCATATTTTATCCATCCATGATTGTCTCCAGAAATTTCTCATTGGCTATTCTGTCACGGCAGCTGGTGCTTCTTCTTGGTTTCAAGTTTTTTATACTCTAGTGGTACTGGATCCTCAAGGTCGTCCTCGACCCCTTGGAAGTTGGATTATTGCCAGCTGTGGACTTGGCATTTCTCCCGGCTCCTTGTCGTACTGGTGATTTGTCCAACATCACCACTGGTGGTGTCACTGGACCATCATCAAACCAATTATAGCCTTCTGGCTCAAGATTATTATTCACTTGTTCCTGATTTGCTGGCTCTGCAACTTCTTGTAACGGCTTTTCTATTTGTAGACAAACTGTCTGTGGTGATTTCTCCTACTTTTTCCTCTGAACTCCACTTTCGTTTTGACTGTTAATCGATGATGAAACTGAACTGTAAGTCAGTCCTTCAACATTAACATTGTTCTTCTTCAATCTTTCGGTATTCCTGTCAAATCTGTCATCTCTTGATTCGATCCTTTCTTCTTTTGATCCTCAAGTGATCTTTTGATGCTTGCGTGCTCGTGAACCTGTTCAAGCCTTCTTAACGACACCTGTTTGGTGGACACCATGACAGTCATTATGTAAGGTGTTTCTATATTTTTATCTTTTAACCATCCTGTGATGAAAGTACCGCTTGTATACTGGTATTGAAATATTAGTTTTACTGCATTTCGCCTATGCATTTCTCTACACATACCATACTGCACATTCCTGTATCCATTATGTTTCCCTTGAGACTTGTAATACCGGATTCTGTTGCTATAATAGGCTTTGATTTGGTTAATTTCCACTATAATTTGTTAATTATTACTTTCCCTATTTTCCTGATAGTATAATCCTTTTACTCACACATTCGGAAATTATTGCAATTTATTTATAGTCTTCGAATAGTCCCCTATCATAAATTAGCAAACTAGCTCACTGCATGCTGAGCATCCTGCTTTTTCTACTTGATCTGAAAATTTCTGTACACGCAGCACATAAATCTTCCAGTTTCGCCTTGCTTAAATTTACATTCAACTAGTACAGTTAAGGAATCTAACCTGCATAAGGCGAGTTTTTGCAGCATAAGCTTTGTTTAACAGTAAAGTATAATTATCTGTTCATGTCGTGATTATTAAAGCTTTTGTACAGAATAAAAAAAATTCTAAATAAAACAAACTTTTTTTTAACGTTTACATACTCTTGGATTCTGCCTTTATTTACTTATTCAATGAAACTTTCTTAATTGAATACTGCTCTAGAAACGTGTAGATAATTCATAAACACTTCATATAAAAATAATGAACAACAGTCTTCGTTGACCGCCATCTTGGATTTTTTTAACTTGGTTTTTTATGTTTACTCTTTACATTTATCAAAAGTTATTTCTTAATTTCGTAATCTGATTTAAAACAGTTCATGGTTTTCCAAGTTTAAACTCTTACTGTCCTCGGTTCCATAACTCATATGTTGGGGGTGAGGTCTAGACATGAGAACGGTGCAGAAGTTAGTACGCAGGCAAAGCAAGATGAGAGGAAAACGGTATAATATAAAGCAGTAATAAGTATTCGATACAGTAAATAAGGGCCCATAAGTTTGCTTACCTTATGCATTAATGGCGTCGGTCATCTTTATCAAGCTGTTGCCGATTACCGCTATCGATGTATTGCGTAATCCCATCATTGATAAGAAACGGTTACTAAGGGATCATATTACCTGGATCGTTACTTCTTAGTATTGAATATCCATTTTTCACATCTTCCCTAAACTCCTTGACAGGCAAAACGCTGCCGTCAAACATGTTACGTCTGACGGAACGTTAACAACAGGTCTTGCACTGAGCTCGATGGTATGCGATCTATAGAGTCATCCGTCCAAACCGGAAAAAGATGCATGGCACTCCCAACTTTCAGTAAAGCAGTGACAATAACGTCATATTATTATACTTTGTGCTGGAGCCAGTAACTGGGATAGCTGCAAGGGGCACTGGAGGAGGGAAAAGAAGGGCGTCTTACTGAAACCAGTGCTGTTAGAGCGGCCTAAAAAGCGTGATTATTGTCGATTTGTTATAGTAAGTGAAATCTTTTCTTTTCCGATTACAGCCTCACAGCATAAGCGATTGGAGAAAACAATATATTTTTTTAAGCCTAAGAAATCCGCTCTCAAAGCACTACTTTGACTAGAAGTGCCGTTGTTTTTCCATTTTAATATAGTACACTTCAGATGCTGGCTCGTAGCCAATATCGCTGCTTTACAGATAGTACGTACAGCCTACAGACCAAAATGTCTTTCAAGAAATGGATGATCCAGGTAAAGTAGGAATTCTTCGAGGCTGCCAGGCATTGTAAAACAATTGTAAAACAATTGGCTTACATGCTATGATCAACTGGTACATCATCACCGTAAGGTCTGGAAAATGTGGCCCTTTGAGTCGTGCATGGGCAAGTCCCCCATCCACTGCTGTGTGGCTCTTCAGCTGGGAACAAATCACCTTTGTTTTAAAGTGCTATCGATCCATATCCATCGTTCCTTACCATTTTGATTGAACTATAGAAAAGTGCTATAACATCTAGGGCGCAAAACTCTGAAAAGCAGTGGATGGACGTTTACTATACTAATTATCTACTGCTTTCAATTCAAGAAATTTAATCGAAAAGCTCTTCGAACAAATTTTGTCAAATCTGATTTACTCTTAAATCTAACTTTTTTCAGTATCAGTTACATGGTCCAAAAAGAATGGTTTGGCCTTTTACCAATCTGACGTCAGGAAGAACCTTGAAGCAGGTATCCCACGTGCTTTGCCAGGGACTTATTCCTATTTCTTATCTAACTTGTTTTCAGTGCCAGTACATGGTCCAAAAAGAATTGGTTTGGTCCTTGACCAATCTAATGTCAGAAAGAACTATGAAACAGATATCTCAAATGCTTTGCCAGGGTCTTATTCCTATTTCTTATCTAAATTGCTTTCAGTGCCAGTACATGGTCCAAAAAGAATTGGTTTGGTCTTTGACCAATCTGATGTCAGGAGGGACTGCGAAGCAGATATCCCATGTGCTTCGCCAGGGACTTATTCCTATTTTGCTCAAGTTTCTCACCATTGATCAAGCGCAAGAGGTGTACACTGCAGTGATGAAGATGAGCGGCAAAAAAAATAATATAAGAGTGAGTAACTAACAGGTTTTCAGAACTCTTTACATAGTGGGAAGTGGCTACATTCCATGCTTATTTAATATGGGCGTTAATTTATTTCAAGAAATTACACAGGATACGGTAAATATTTCGCAAAGTCAAATGTACATTAAATTCTAATTATAGACTCCATCAACACGCATCGGGAAAAAAACTAACTGCTGTGCCTTTCTAAACCACGGAACAGAGCGAACAAAATGCACCACTGTTGCTTACAGTCTGGCGCATTCCTTACTAACAGCCGTGTTGATGTGGCTTGATTGACGTCAACCATTGTCAACGATGAATCTGTTTCTGGGAAAACTGTTACCTGACGCATGCTCAAACCTCCACAACGGGCAACCACCTCCCCTGGATGGTTTGTAATTTGCCATTGCTCTCGCCTGGTCCCATCCATTAGCCAAGTCTGGTTAAATCCATTAGCAATGACTGGTCGCTATGAAGGTATGACGTATCGAATGGTCTGCTGAGCTTGCCGAGTTTGCTGAGCATTTTAGGGAGGTAGTGAACGGCTGACGCAACATCACTGCGCACGCGCGACGTCAAGTTTGGAGCCAAACAGTTTCTAACAGTGGTGTGTTCTGTTCGCTCTGTTCGTGGGTTAGGAAGGGACTGCTGGTCTCTCCTACATGAATATTTACGTCGTAATAATAATAACAATCATGGTGGATTCCTTTTAAAGTAAAGCATCTGCCGAGACAATGAACTGTCACTGGTACACAGTGGTCCATCGTTCGTACTAACAACAAACTTGTGACCCATCTAACCACATACCAGGTTGCTGCTTCATAGTGTCTCAATCGATGCTGGGGCATTGCTCGTTTGACGAGTTTATAGTTTTTGACGTACTTTGGTGCTAAATACTATGCGTACCTAGGGTTTTAAAAAGCTTAGTTAAAATGTTTCCATTTCTTCATCCAAGTTCCGTTGGGAACGAAGGTCTTAGGACAAAGAGATGGAATGGTTCACGAGTCTTCGGGTCTCTTGTGTCACTTAATTTCCTGTGGGAACTGGCTCATGGGTCAATATGCTAGACCCGCTATTTCGCCTAGAGCTAGAGTGAACGGCAGCTAGAGCAGACACTTCCCTCCCGAGGGTGAAATATGCGGGGCTGCGCTTTTCACAGGATCAATTAACATTCTAAAGCCTTCACAATCAGAACTGCCAGAAACTCACTGCCGGAATATGCAATGAACCTCGTGGTGCAATGAAAATCGATACACGATTCGCTCGATGCGTTAGCACCATGACATCTTTGATACGCAGTGAAATGTTTCCGCGGGATTTTGATATGCAGTGATGGGGGAGGAGAAACTAGTTCGGTCTAGGCTTCGAATTTTAAGTGTCACGCAGGCCACGTTCGTATTTGCCACGACACCTGCAGAATGACCCACTCCACTGAACACAACCCTGGTATGCTATACTATTCAGTGAATGAATTCCGACAAGAAAACCATTTTATTATTAAATTATGATGTACTATCTTTTAAATATTTGTTTTGGAAAAATGTCTACAATTTTTTACTTTTATTTTTTCATCTGAGCGTTTTTGTTCTGTAACTAACTTTTACGTTATGCACTGTACGAAGCAGAAACATCCTGAACTGGTTTCTGTCTGAAACCAACAATAACTTTTCCAGTTGAACCCGGTGTCGATTCATTTATAATTTTCCACATGTGCATTTATGCCCCGTTAGTGGATAATAGTTCGTAAATCAATAAATGTGAACAAGGATTTATCTGGGATTTCGAATCTTAAATATCAAAATTAATCAGAATCATTAATCTGACGTTATTCATTGTTCAGAAAAATTATTCAGAAATTAATGATAAACCAAACACTTAATTAATGGTTAACACAAAACACACTTGAAAGCGTGTGTGGTATGTCTTTCCATTACCGGTAAAACAACCCCTGATAACCAAATTCAACGAATTCACCATCGTAAAAGTCTTCACTGTTTTTCTAATATACTAACAAATAACTTATTCATATTACTAGCGTGTCCTCATTATGTGGGCCAATCTGTTTGTTTTGAATCAGTTCCGACAACTGGGTCAACTGTGGGCCATTGTTTCTGGTCTCTCTGGTTCACTATATCATTCTGGATCAGTCCAGATCACCTGGGTTGATGGGTTACTTAAGTCACTTGGTTAATCTGGATTCGTAAGTCGCTGGGTAGCTCGAATTAGTATACCAGTATGTCAGTCTGGGACGATGAGGTAAGCTGGATGAGTAATCAATTCGGGTCATGTATATCATGGGGGACGACAATTAGGCAGCCACTAGGTCATAAGTTACAAAAATAGTGACACAATCCTCTTCTCTTGGACAGTGTTAAGGCTCTGGTTCCAACGTATGACTGATTACAACCTAACCAGTTTTTTTTCCTACGGCAAAATGAATCCACTTCGTAAGTAATTTTTTTTAAGTCTGTTCAGATGGAAAATTCGTTGGTTTATAGCTCAAAAGGTTCTGCTTTAGGATCGGTTGTAAGCTATGGCTCATGTAACATGTTAAAAGTTGGGGGTTCACAACACATCAGAGGTGTGCAGTAATGAAGTAACAGGTAGACAGCTGAAGTTGTATTAAAGGACAGGTGGCAATACCAACTATGCTCTAGTCTTTACCTTCCATCCCAATATGCAACAACATTGCAACAACAGTTAATACAACAAGGACGACGATAGAAACGCCCTTTAAGGAGGCTACATACCAATTAAATTTGTATTTCATTAGATGTACTGTAAGTAGGCATCCTTTCCCAATGCCCCCTAAATCATTTGGCCCGTCACATAGTTACATGGCATGGGTCCACGATAGGCGTATGTGGTAGTGCTCTACGCCAATGCGGCAATAATGGACCCCCCCCCCCCCCCACCAACTCCACTTGTGTTATAAAAGTGTTACTGGAGTTAGCAGCTGAGTGTGGAGTAACTAGCTCGAGCACCCACATGGAGACTGGCAAGGCAGTGCTGAATCAGTAAGCTGGCATTGGTGCATCCTCAATGTGCATCCTCAACCACCAACCCCTAAACTGGCCACTGGAGCCCGCAGGTTAGAGCAACTTTGTTTACAACCTGTGTGAGGTGAGGGAGTGGATAATAATTTTCAAGTTAAGCTTAATTCCTATTCACTCCTTATTGCATAGCTAGGGGACTATGCACATAGTATCGCATATTAGGCATTGGCTTCAAGTTTTCCCCTCGAACCAACTCTATGCTCAGAACCAGAGAGACAGTGGGGACACCGTCACTCCAACACCAACTGAAGATTCGGCCCCAGTGGGCTAGCGTATATACTGGCCAGGAGGGAAAATCCCCTTCACGATTCAAGTCACGTGATAGGTTAACTGATGCAAACCGGTTCCAACTGGTTGAGTAGTGGATCCAGCCTGCTACCTGGCTGTTGGCGCTCTGCCAAAGCCGCGTTTAGGCGGATATTGAGAGAGTGTACAAGCAGCGCATGTAACTGCAAGGCGCACCGCTTAGTGACGCCTTGCTATCCATTATATTGTGTTACCCCTGTGTATTCGTCTGGGATAATGCAGATCTATGCAGTGTAGATATTATATAATTCAAACTTGTGCAGATCGAACGGTGAATGAATTAAAGGGATGCGGGTAGTGTGGAAGTATAGCATATTTAATATTTTCGTAATTATCGGAATTTTTTTTTTTATTTAGGAAGAAAGTAGAACCACCGATAAAAAAAGTTTGTGGAAGGGAATTGAAACGGCAACAAGTGAACTACTTAAAAGAGGTAAGAACCTATGTAGTCGACACATAATGCACCACCTGCTGCTTTTTTTTGTGTGTTAGTGGTAGGTAGGTTGCTCTGGCGTGAAAGCTTTCTCATCGCAATTTTGTTAAGCGACAAAATATCTGTTTTGATCGAGCCACTATTACCTTCTCACGATGTTCTCTCTTGGAGTTTCATACGTAATATATTTACCTCGTACTCTGAAAAAGAGCCACACTTTCTCCCTTTTTTGCCTCAACCCCACTGAAAAAACTAACTTCGCAACATTTATGAGAGTCTGACTGAGGGGAGCTAAACTGCTAAGTAAATCCATCAGCAACATTTACAACATATCATCTAAGGCAAATGTTTTACATGTCAAATGAAGCAATGAAAATATCTTGTTATTCATGGTACTATTCTTTTTTTTCTACTCTTATCTGCAAATTCAAGAATAACCAAAAATCGAAGGAGAGGATTTGCTTATTGATGATCTTTAGCCAAGTTTTTATCAGCAATTCACACTTTCATTTAAGCAGCATTATTACTCAGGGCAGCAGCTAGTGAAAGGGCAGGGATGGCAACTGCCCCTCTAAGCAAGACTGAAGAGGGTGTAATGAGGAGAAAGGATTTCTTTTAATATTTGCTTCCCCAGCCCTGGTCTGGTCTTGTCCTTTTGTAAGGAAATTGTAAAGCCTTTGGGAGATGGTGGAACTGGAAAGACTGGGAGGCTTAGCCCGGCCGGTCCAGCTTGGCTTGTCTTGCCTGGCCTGACCTAGCCACATGTCCTAGCCTTGGGGCCACGCATTGTAGCTGAAGGGTTGGTCCTCGCCCGAGCCCAGTCCTGGGGCCATATTTTCGTGATTGTAAGATCAAGGGCCTGGCCACCTGTCTCATTCTTGGCATTGCACTCGCGGTATGCCCACCTGTCGTGTCCTTAACTTTGTGAAGCCAAACACTGGTCTACGCTTGTTAGGCACCAGATCTGTCCTCTGATCAGTCCGAACAGATCAGGGGACCTTGGGCTACCGCATCCACCTTCACTGAAATGCACCGCTATCATAACAAAATATCCACATCGAGGAAGCAAGAAAATAAAGAAGCTTCATCTGTCTAAGTGAAGCCAAAAGTGAACTCGTAAATCCTCGAGAAGAACTATTGGTGCAGTGCAGTGCTTTAATTTATTCATTTGTGAACATCGAGCAATGACTTCAGTGCAGTTGTCACAATTTTGACTTTCATGCATGCATGCATGCATGCATGCATGAGTGTTAAAATAGGAGGCCTTCCAGTCTTCACGAAGTACTTTCATTTCAGAAAGTATTTTCATCTGCCTCGTGTTGTTGCCAAGTTGGGCCGTAAAATGCTTAAATTACAGAAGCTTCACAAAAGTTCACCTACTGCGGAGACCTTAAGAAATTATCCCACCCAAGCCATTCATTTCCAGAATGACTGTAATTCAGTTAGCTTCTCTCCTTCATTAGTTAGACAGACTATCTCTAAATTAAAATCTAGTCATGCAGTTGGGCCTGATGGACACTCGGCGTTTTTCTACAAAAAAATGAGTGATGAAATTTGGTATCCTGTGGCTACTATTTTCAATGTCATTTCATGAGGGCATTTTACCTTCTATTTGGCGCTCTGCAAATGTAATCCCTGTTTTCAAGAAGGGTGATGCAGCCAATCCTCTAAATTATAGACCTATTGCTCTGACCGTGGTCCCATGTATAATCATAGAAACAATTATCCGTGAGGCTATGCTGGCTTACTTGAAGCATGAAACATTATAAATGCCGACCAATTTGGATTCATGCCGGGACGATCCGCTACTTATCAACTACTGGTGGCACTTGACCAGTGGACTAGTGCTTTGTATATTGGTGTTCCGTCAGACGTCATTTATTTTGACTTCCAAAAGGCATTTGAATCCGTTGTCCATCGAAAATTCAAGCTCGAAACTAGCGGCTTCAGTAGTCAGCTTCTGATGTGGATCTCGTCCGTTATTACACATCGATCACAAAGGGTTCTCATTCAAAACTGCTTTTGTAAACCTGCTGAAATTATTAGCGGGGTACCTCAGGGCTCAGTCCTGGGTCCTTTGCTATTTGTTATTTCTCTGAATGACTTAAATTGTAATCACCAGTTGATAAATTAAAATTTGTTGATGACCTCAAGCTTGGTTCAGCCATTGTAGACACCACTGATCATTCGGTGCTTTCCACTGAAATTACGAATGTTTATAACTGGGCGAGTGTCTGGCAAATGCCCATTTCTCAGCCAAAAGTGTCAGTCCTTTCACATTGGTCAACAAAATTCGTGCTTTTCTTACAGCATTGAAAACCACATACTAACTGATGTTTTCGAAATCCGTGACCTTGGGGTTTGGTTTGCATCAAACCTTAAATCTTCCTTGCATTGTACGAAGGTCACTGCTGCAGCTTACAAACGGCTTGCCATTGTAAATCACTGTTTTACGTCCGGGAATGTCAAAACAAGGGTATGAGTGTTTAAGGCCTTTGTCCGTCCATTGCTGGAATACGCGAGTCAAGTGTGGTCACCATCCCTGTTAAAGGATATCGATCGGGTTGAGTCTGTGCAGCGCCGTTTTACGAAGGGCCTTCCTGGTCTGCGAGACATGCTTTACTGTGAGCGCTTGTTGAAAACAGGTCTTGAATCGCTCAAATTACGTAGGCTGAAGTTTGATCTAATTCTCACTTTTAAAATTCTTCGCGGTCTTGTGAAGGTGGATCTGCCTCAACTTTGCACGCTCTAATCGGGGTCACTCATTAAAATTATTAGTCCCATCCTGCAATCGGGAGTGCCAACAATATTTCTTTGCCATTAGGGTAATCCCTGCCTGGAACACACTTCCTGAGGACGCGATTTCAGCACGTTCGGCAGCTGGTTTCCGAAATGCCTTAAACAGAATCCAACTTACAAAGTTTCTGAAGAGACCCGATTTTTGTACTTTAATTTTTTAAACACCCAGAAAATTTAGTGTCCACACGGTTTTTAAATTAGGATTGGTGTTAGTGGGACATCTCCCTTCAAAGTTCCTTACCACTGTATGTGGTTAAACTGTTTTATTATTATTATTATTATGACTTCTATAAGTTTTATTCTGCTTCAAACAGGGAACCCCTATTCTTGTCCTCCAAGTCACGAAAATCCCCAAGCAATCAATAATGTTCGTTGGGCGGGGTGTACGGCACCACCAGGCAACAGCGACATCACTGTTCTGTGAAGGGGTTTAATTGAAGGTGTTGCTCCAGTTCCTGTCATGGATATGAGCACGTGTTGGATGGCTGACCCTGTTTGTCCCATGGGGGCATCACGGGAACATCATGGGAATGACGCTATATGACACCAGTCTTGATTCCCGGAATGCTCCCAGGTCAATACATCAGTAAGCATATCTACTGATACAGTTTATTACCCTGGTTTTTCTAAAGACAAGGTGTACGCAAGAAAGGTAAATTGTGTGCAGGAATTACGGGACAAGATCACCCAGGCGATAAAAATGATAACAGTAGACATGCTTTAAAACGTTTGGGGAGAAATCAATTTTCGACTGGATATTCTTCGAGCAACAAAAGGAGCGCATGTGGAGGTTTATTGTGAGGGCCATCATCACCAGATATTGTGTGGGGAAAAAAAGCTTTCGTTATCTGTTTTCGTTTTTTTTTTATTTCTTTGTAGGGTGAGTCATTTTGTGGACACCCTGCACAACGTGAGAGTCTAGTGTAGTCTCTGTAACGTCCGACTTACCTTCCTTTGGTCATTGGTCATGGCTGCGTGTGAACCACTAAAGCAGTTTCCAAAAAAACGGCCAAATTCGCCCTCACAATGAAACATCAACTTACAAGGGTTGGTGCGGGATTTGCACAGGTGGTAATGATGGCAATCCGGTTGCCGAGACCCATACGTGAGGCGTCTTCCGCATTTCGAACAAGTAGACATCGTAACAACGGTTTTTAGGGAAGATACTCACCAAAACTTTAGGATGGTTGCGAGCTTGGCTTCACGCCGCAACGTCACTCGTTGCTAGGCAATGCGTCAAGAGTCATGCCGAAGCCTTTACTTTGCTTTGAACGCGTTGGAAAATTTCATATTTGAAGCGCGTCGTTGGCGCTACGCCCGAGCTGCAGCCAATAGGAGGCCCGCTGTACCGCAGGCAAGCTGCATATCTGTAATGGCTACACACAAAGCATTAACCACAACGTAATTATTTTTTTAAAGCAGCTTTGCCTAACAAAATCAGAAGATTCACGAAGAATTCACTAAAATAAACCCCTTTTTAAACCCCTTTCGTGCAGCCCGTCTTTTAACAGAATCAATGGGAGCAAAACGAGCGGCATGGGGAAATTAACCACATGTATTCAGTTCTATTAAAACAACAATTACCGCTTTCAATGTCTTAATGGTGCGTCTCTTGATATTATTGTTTGAGATCGTACAGGCGATCAACAAAACGTAGTTCAACAACGTCAAACGGGAGTTGATGCCAGCCGTCTTGTTTGTAGACAAAGTGGCGTTTACAGTACAGCGTCAGTGTGTACAGACCCAAGTTTGAACGCCTCAAATGCTCCCCAAGACCAACGCTGCAAACGACCAAGCCAAGCTATCAACGCTCCTAAAGTTTGGTGAGTATCCTCCTTAACACGCGCACACGCAAAGCAACAAAGCTTCCACACGTAACTTGTGCCCTAACCGAAGCAATAATATTATGTAAGCGACTAGTGTTGGCATGTGGAGGAACGGGAGCGGTAATACACGAGTTTTAAAGTGGATGGGTCATTTTAGCTATGAAAAAGGTAAGGATTTTATGAGAGAAGTGAAAAGTGAAATGGTTTTCCCAGACCATTTTTCACTTCCCTGACTTTCCATGTTTGTTTGAACCATATCATTGTCCAGGGAAGAAGGGGGAAAAAAACTTGTATGGTGGCAGAATTACTTTTTCCGAAATTTCCTCCTCGTCCCTGGAGTTACCCAAGAAGACCTCTCGATGAAGCATGCAGAATTTATATCCGATTCTCATTCGTTTATTTGGTTTATGTCCGGTCAGCTAATTCTGCTAGGCAAAAATGATTATTGTAGAAATCTGCTGTATTGACATGAAACTTGTGTTCCGTTGTTTTACTAGTAGTTGAAATGTTTATGTTAATACTTATTTTTTACCTTTTTTTCAGGTTGATAGGGTTCCCTCGTTTACCTTCAAGTAGATAGGTCTTTCATAGGCCTAGACGATCATTTTGTAGACAATTAAAACGTTTAGCTTGCGGTTGCTTTATATGCCTTCATGATCATTTTATAGGCCATTTGAATGTTTGCTTGCAATTTAGTAAAATGCCGAAAATATACCCTATGGCTGGGTGCGGAGATAGATGGAAATTTACAAGCAATAAAAGTGTTCGAACTACAGCTTGTTTATGTTCTTGTATATCTTTTGTAGATAATAAAGGTAATTTTACAACCTGACAACGCTATTTGCTAAACAAAATACCCATTAACTGTGTGTCTACCCAACAATTTAGCAAGACAAGATCATCAGCTAAAAGAGATATATATATGGGCATATATGGTGATATACAAAACGAAGAAAAATACTGCGTAAGACATGGTTTTCAAACGCAACAAGCAAATAGCAATTAAGCAAACAGTAATTAGGCAAACAGTGACAAACGTACATTATGGTTAAAATTTCAAAATAATTAGCCAAGGAAATACAAAAGTATTTACAAGACACACTGTTTGTTTAGAGAAAAAAATGTAATCTAGACACACTCTGTGCCAATTAGGCAACAAATATCACATCAATTATTTAATTGTAGACCATTGTAAACCATTGTAGCGTGACGCCATAGCGTAAGTGTCTTGTATCCTGAAACATAGTTGAGCACATTTCAGCTACTTGGGGAAAAAAATAAAATAGCTTGGGCACAAAAGCTTAAATTGTGGTAAAATAGAGAGCAATGACCCACCTGACAAAAAATAAACTTGTGTGGGAATGTAGCTACGCTGCTTTCAATGCAAAATTTGACTCTCAATGACGTTGCAAATGTGTTACTTATAGCTCCGCTCAACCCCATGTTAATTCCCTCAGGGTGATTATTCACCGATACAGAGCTAGCGGGAAAGCTTCCAGCTATGAAATTTACCGAACGGCTGCAGTACGATGAGAACTGCATACCTTTTCTGGTTTACAGTTTGTATTGTCGGCGTCGTCTCTGATTGGATGGCCAAACTTAGTACAATCACAACGTGTATACTGACGTGCGTATCTAGACAAACACACTAGTGTGTCACAAATTTAAACTTTGCCAAAGAAATTTTATCTACGTCCAATTCACGAAAAACAGTGTCAAAATAAAGCCAAAGACCTGTAAAAAGGCCAAGTTGAGAATGGTTCGGCCTTGCAAAGGAGTGATATGAACTAAATAAAAATAAATAAAAACAAAACCATAAACTGATAAAGAGGCGACTAAGTTGAGAATGGTTCGAACTCTCAAAGGAGTGAAATGTGAAATTAAAATATTAGAAAAACCACCACTCATGCTATTGTTGAAGTGGCAGTTTATTACACATCTGCTGGATAGTTGAGTCTTAATACACAGTTAAAAAAAAGTAGCATTGTGCTAGTTTTCACTTAACCTTCGCGCTATTAGTCGGTGTGATTAACTTGGCGAACGTTTTGATGTGTTGATATCACAGCTTTGACCATTCGGAACTTGCCAGGCCCTTTTACCAGTTTTCGTTTTTGATAAAATTAAACTATAAGCAGGATGACAAGAACGAAATAGGACGAGAGTGGCAAGGGGGCAAGAAAGAAAGGAAAATTAACTAAATTGTGCAATGTTAATGGATGTTTGGCAAGATAGTAATCGCGAAGCTTTTTCTTGAAAGAAGTGAAAGTAACGTTTGTATTTTTTAAATCGTCTGGAATATTATTCCATATGTGGGTGGGGATTTGTCCCATTAAAGACTGGGTGGCGGGACACTTGACTGACCGTTCGATGAAAATCCTGATGAAAGCGACATGAGCCTCGAGTGAAATGAATATTAGAGCTTCGCTTGAGAAAATTACGAATGGTGCACAGATTTTGAAGAATGTAGACACCGACCTTGTATGATATAAAATTGTGAATTGGTAGGATCATCAGTAGTTTTGCAAAGTGGCAGTGAATGCTGCCCGGAGGGCTGGTGCAGAATAGATCTTGTAGCTTTATTTTTTTGGAGCTTGACTAAACGAAGTTTATTTAGTTTCCCAGTGTTCATCCACAGTAGGGTACAGTTATTAAGATACGGATGAATTAAAGTGAAATACAGTAGTTCCTTTAGTTAGTTCCTTCCTATGATGGGAGTGTTGAGCCAAATTTGTGCGCGATGTCAATTCCTCGGGAAATAAAGTTTGCAATATAATTTAGGTGGGAATTTCAGTTGAGGAGTCTATCGATCGTCAAATCTAAAAATTTAATGGAAAATACTTCGATATGCGGATGCCATTCATAACAACAGGATGATCGTTACACTGTGTTTGATGGGGGTCGGAAAATCATAAAATGTGTTTTTTTCTAAGTTTAAGGATAAAGTCTGTTGTGGTTCAGCCAAGTTGTAATTTTACTTAGTTCCAAATTTATGATATCTTTGAGGATATGTATGTTCTTTCCTGAAAGATACAGTGTGGTGTCATCAGCAAACAAGTTTTCAGAACAGTATCAAGTCCATTGGCAAGTTGTTAAGAGGGAACGGGTCCCAGTATCGACCCTTGTGGCATCGCAGGTAATTATTTCTGTGGAAGAGCAGACACTCGTTGAAGACAGTCAACATGTTGTTTTCTGTCGGACAAGTAATTGGAGGACCAAATATGCATGGGGAGTGCCACGGATTCCGTATCGGAACAATATGTTCAGGAGGATTCCATGATTAAGTGTCAAAAGCTTTTATAAGGTCGATGAAGAGAGCAATAGTGAAAGATTGCTTTCGAATGCAAGAATGTTATCTTGGGTGGAGGTAAATATGGCCATATCTGTGGAGTTTTCCAGCACGGAAGCCGAACTGATGATCACTAAGGTTAGTGTTGGAGGTTATGTAAGTGTACAGCCTTCTACAGACCACTCTTTCAAAAATTGGAGAAAAACCAGGCAGTATTGAGATAGGTCTATAATTTCCAATGTCAAGCCTGTCACCAGTTTTGTGATTAGATATAACAGTAGCAGCTTTCAATTCCAATTGGAAAAGGCTTTGTTCTAAAGATAGATTAATAATGGAAGCGAGGCAGGAGCAATTTTATCGGCCGCATCTTTTAGATTTTTACGTGAAACACCATCACTCACAACAAAAACACAGACCAAACTGGAAGAAAGTCATTTTTTGACCTCGAAAATGGCACTTTCAGCTGTCAAAATTTCTAAAAACGTCTCAGCTTCTGGAAGCCGCCTAGATCCTCCATGATGTGAGTGTGTACAAGGTTTCGGAGCTATTAGTACCTATAATACAAGAATGATCATTATTTTTATTTTGTTGTCATTTTTGTCAATCCTAGTATAACCAGGGAGAACATATAAGGCCTCTTGACCATTTTCTATCATTGTTTCAGAGATGGCGATAATACTAGGTATACCATGGAGCTTTTAAACTTTGGGCATTTATAACAATAAGTGTGAAATGAATGCCAATGTACGAGAAAGATTCGACCCTGTCAATTATTTCTGAACAATAGTTTTGCTTGAGGCAGGAGGAAGGGAGGTTATCAACACAGATGGAAGGAAGAGGATCACATTGTGATGGGCGACTCGTACAAAAACCATATTCAAGAAATACAAATAAAGGTAACACGTACAGCAACTGCAGGAGAGTGTAAATTGAAGAAAAGGGGTGAAAAAAGAAAGTAGATTTTACTGCAGGTGGTGGTGGTGGTGTTACTGTAGGTGGTGGTGGGGAGCTTTGAATGAGTTTGAACAAAGAAGAGCAAAATAAATCGGTTCTCAGAATTTTTCACCGTATTTACCCTAGGGCTATTTTTTCCTGGGGCATTTTTCTGGGGGTATTTTTTCAAAGGGGTATTTTTCCGAGGGTATTTTTTTCCGGAGGTATTTTTTCCGGAGGAACAGTTTTTCACTGCTGTGTCGCAGAATGTAGAAAATGCAACAGAAAATCTCTTAAATCATAGTACGACGTGTTACACTTTAGATATAATCAGTTTGCTGTCTTTCGACTTAAAATGTGCAACAGATAATCGTAGATATGCCTTACCACACTTTTTACTGTTTAGGGGATTATCTCCAGTATGAACACGTACCACCAACAAAATAATTGCACTAAGTGAGCAAACATTTTTTTGCCATATTATCAAACTACTTTCTTGTTGTTTATAAAGTTGAATTTCCTCGTCTGTCGCTTTCTGGCAGTTTACTTGGAAGATTTCACTTTTTTAGTTGAAGCACGAGTGGCACATTACATAACGGATGTCATGGCGTTCTCTGTAACCAAACTGCTTCGTGATTAGTTAAAAATAATATCGAAAAGAGTTTAGAATATAGCTTAATAAATTTTATTCGTCTGAGAATTCCAAAGAATACTTTAAATAATTTAATGAATAACATTGAGAGCCCACAAACAAGCTGTAAATGATACTGAAGTTTTAAAAAGCACAAATTACTAGCGCCATCTAGTTTTGAGATTGAAAGTTTTAGTGGTTTAGTTCCAAGAGTGGTCGAGGCGAGTGTCTGTGATCGGCCAAACGCTAGGACACCACCCTAATACAAGTCTGTTGCTCATCGTTCCTACGGAACTTTTCATGTACTGGTGCAAATACGTAACCATTTGCTTAACACATTTGGTGGTGAGCAAATGTGTTACCCAGGGCCGTGCCGTACGGGGGGGCAGGCCCCCCCAAAAATGACTAACAGGGGCGCCAAATTCTGGTATTCAAATACAGAAAAAAAAAATTTATTTAAAAATTTAATTTAACTGATTAGCGATTATAAGAAAGTAATGAACTAAAAAAATGTCACCAGAATTCATCAACTAGCAGTAACCGTTGTGCACGTCTGGTATTTTCTTCCCAATGGCCTTAAATCCTATCCCATTTCCGTAGTAAGCCAACCCATGCCTACCACGTGACTCATAACCCTCGGTAAGGAGGAAGCGTAGTAAAAACG